>JAKTQW010000014.1:0-103837 GCA_030579415.1 Pichia eremophila | reverse complement strand
AACAATAGTACCCTTTATCATCTATTTTTAAATTATCGTGTAATGGAGCTAAAACTTGTTTTGATTTAATCTAATCTTGTCAGGATTGAGATTGGGGCGCATCACTGTTAGTGAATTTACCCGTACCAAATCCTTTACTAAAGTACACCACAAAGTGATAAGAACCTTAAGGAAAGATATATATCAAATCTTTCAATCTCAAAATATAAAGTAAAACCCTTAAATTTCGGTAACTTCCCTTTTTCAAATTATTAATTTCTAATACATTTTTAGAGAATGGATTTAAAATTTGATTACCATTGGAACCAAAAAATTTTTAACCAAATTCTACACAAGAAGGTTAACTAAATTTATTAAACTTTCAGACAATTTTATTTTTCATCGAAACAGTAAGGGTCCTTTACTGGGTTACCTAGTGTGAATGTGGATGCATGAACGCAATAAAAATAGATTTAATATAATATAAATATATGTAATAAATATATAAAACTCGTTTATCAAAGGATATACTATACTATAAATATAGAGAACTTTACATTGTTGAATAAAACTATGTAGGTATATTTTTTTGAATAAGAGCTACTTACGGACATTGATTAGTGTTAAAACCTTGTTCTATAAGGACATATATATTTATATATATATATATATATATAATTGTACCAGTGTCGAGTCACCAGACACTCGACGAGAGGTTACCTTATTAGGTATAGCATGAGGTTCAGATATGATTAATTATAGCCTTAGATACACTTTATAATTACTAAAAACATGGTAAACTTAAAAATTCTTCACTTGATTTTAAAAACTTTGAATCAATGTGTGCTCTCATAATAGCAAAACTTGGCGGTATTATTTCTGTGACCCCAGTTTTTTTTAAACGGATTTTGTTCCTACAAGACATAATTTTGGTGTTATGTTTATCCATATTGTATTAACTAATCTACCAAAAAACTATCTTAAATTATTAATATGCATAGGATGTTTTGATCTTATAAAATACATTTTGTATTATATACAGTTTCTTTAATCAAATGAGATTAACTAGTAATATAGTCCGCTGTGACTTCATTTTTAGCCACCGGTGATGATTTTTTAGTCCCCAGTAATCCTCACCAGTGCCTAACAAAAGTACTGGGGATTCAAAATTTTTACGGGTGGTTGAAACTAAAGTTATAGCGGACTTAACTAAGATACATTCGACTTGTACATATATTACTAGTTCGTAAAGACTGTATATACATATGCATATTTTCACTTTGAATGATTTGTTTATTTTTTGTTTCAAACCGTAAGCCTTGCCAAACAAAATAAAAATCTAGTTAAGATTAAATTATATCAGAATAACGCTTAAAATGAGATATGATAGGAAAACGATGCATGTTTGCATTATGGGCCTCCAATATTAGCCCTTGTTAACTTTTTGTACTAACAATGTATATATATATTTCATCACAAGAATTTAAATTCATATTATAGTTTGATTATAGTTTATATAAGTAGAGATTAAGGTTAGTCTATAAACCAAAATCAAAGTTATTTGAGAAATCTAATTATTCTGCTGTAATCCTTATAGTGATTAATCTTTAATGAGACTACTAACTAGTATTAATTAAGTCCGCAGTAACTTTGATTTTAACCACCAGCGATGATTTTTTCAGTTCCCAGTAACAATCCCCCGCTCATTAAGAAACTACTGGGGATTGAAAATTATCACCGGTGGTTGAAAATGAAGTTACTGTGTACTTATCTAAGATACATTTGGTTATCTAATTTTATATTTATGTTTGTGAGTAACAGCCGTAAATAAACATTATGGCTCAATGACTAATTATCATTAATATCAATTACCTATTTGTAATTTCTATCGATTTGATACATGATTAAATGAAACTTTAAGGTGTGGCCAGTCTAAATTGGGCTCGATGCTATATGCTACAATTAGTACTTTTTCAAAGCTAATCAAATTATGCATTCTGACTTCATTTGTTTTTGGGTTTACTCAATTGAGTAAAGTATTCAAAAAACTATTCTTAAAGTAGTATGAATTTTACAAAAATCCCAAGAGTCTTGTCATCCGTTCTTCAGGTTTACAAATGTCTATAAATTAAGGTATATTTCTTTGACTTTTAACTGAACTACTTCAAGTATTATTCTAATGCCTGAAATTATAACTTTAATTAATTATTACATCTCTTTTCTCAAACAAAACAAATATAATAAACAAAATGAACCTTCTATTCAGTTTCATTTTACAGCTACTCTTATATATAAACATTATATATGCCAATAATATCCAAAGTTCCGTTGTTGGTTGTGATTTTGATGCAATTCAATCAGAACCAGGTTTCAAAGGTGTTTTTTATCAATTCACTAACTCTAGAACAAATGAAATTTCAGATGTGAACTTTTATGGTGGTGGTTACCTCACCGGTAGCGTTGTTGGTACTGCTTCCAAAATTACAAATGTTAACTTTAGTGTTCCAGGTGGTGAACAAAACATTTATGGAGTCAATGTCGACTCTTCCAATTTAGCTATTGAATATACAGGTTATTTCAAGGGTAAGTACCAATACATATTCAATTTTTCTTGCATAATTTAACACATACTAACATTACTTATTTAATATAGCTTCTCAAACTGGTTTATATGCTTTTAACTTAGCCAAGGTTGATGATGGTGCTATGGTATTTATTGGTTCTGGTGCTTATGATTGTTGCAAACCAGGTGCTATCCCAACTGGAGGTGCCGATACTGCTGCATTATTTTCATACAAAGGTTGGAATCAACCATCAAACTCTGTTACTTCATGGATTTATTTAGAAAAAGGTTCTTATTATCCTATTAGAATTATTTATACAAATGCTATTACTGCTGGTGGTATTGAACTTTATGTTACTCAACCAGATGATTCTGCTCCGTTGAATATAGGTGCCATGGTTTACCAATTAACAAGTAATCCTCAAAATGTTTGTAATCCTAAAACTGTTGCTATCACCTACTCATCTTCTGTCACTTATATTTTCTCAGATGATGTTGCTACAACTCTCACTGTACCAAAGACAACTGTTATTAATGGTGTTTCAACTGTCATTATTGAAGAACAACATTATTTTACAACTGTTTCACAAACCAAAACTTCTTACATTTCTGGTTCTTCAATTTTTACTTCATCTTATTACACAACTGTTGTCACAAATACTCAAACACTTCCAGCAGAAGTTGTTGTTATTGGTGTTCCAATTTTAGAAACGACTACCATATACACATCAGGTACTAGGACTTTAACTAAAACATCTGTTATCACCCAAACAATAGGTACCAGTGTTGTCACAAGCAGCATTATTGTTGTGCAAGAGCCCAACTTAAAATATACTTATATTCCTTCTGATGTAACTGGCGTCACTACAACCACATCCGCTTACACAACAACCATTAATGGCAAACCAGTTTTCACTTCTCAAATTGTCGTTATTGGCCCATCCGTTAGTACAACTACCCAATTTTACAATGGTAAGTATACAACTACTTATATGATTACCAAAACAATTACCGTAGACGGTTCAACTTATACTTCTCGCGACTACGTTGTTGGTGTTCCTCGTGGTTCATCAACAACAATTTGGGATCAAGGATCTTCTCGTGTCTACACAATTACTGAAACTTATACTACCACCGGTGTAACTCTAACATCCGAAATTATCGTGCATGCTAACCCATCCATCAGTTACACTTATACCTCAGGAACTGGTACAGCTAAAAAACAACAAACATATACTAGAACAATTATCTCTGGAAACCACACTAGCAAATATCTTGAAGTTGTTGTTATTTATCCTACTCCTTATACTACAATTGTTGAAGGTACAATCAGCACCAATTATTTAACCACAAGTAAAGGCAAAACATTTGAAGTTGTTGAAAGAACAAAATTCCCTATCACCACAACATTTGCAACAGTTAGTAAAGTTACAACAACTTTTACCCCTATAATCGTCAACGAGTCGACTGAATGGTTTTGGCAAGTTATATATCCAACCCCAGCTACGGTTGTTGAAGAATGGACTGGTCTTTACACACGCTATTCTACAAAAACTTTATACTCTCAAGAAACATTGGTTACTGGATATGAAGTGGTACAAAATGTTCCAATATACTCTACATCTATTTCATTTTGGACAGGTACTACGGATAGAGTTTTTACATCTTTTGGTGTTACAACTAATCAATTTGGAATTTCAAGTACTTCAACCTATAAAATTGTATGGAAACCATCAGTATCACAAGAGACATCTTCTTGGAGGCGTACATATACATCAACCAGTTTTAGAACAACATATACCATAGGTCC
This sequence comes from Pichia eremophila, assembly GCA_030579415.1. Classification (NCBI taxonomy): domain Eukaryota; kingdom Fungi; phylum Ascomycota; class Pichiomycetes; order Pichiales; family Pichiaceae; genus Pichia; species Pichia eremophila. The sequence goes on along the minus strand of JAKTQW010000014.1, from coordinate 99,485 downwards.
AGATAAGTTTCCGGTTACTCAAACTGATGTTATTATTATTGTTCCAGGTACTGATGCTGTATCTTCTTGGAGTACAAGTAGTATATACGGAGCATGTACTACTGCAATAACATATACTTCTTATGAGGAAACTACTATAAATGATACAGTAACAACAGTTGGTGTTGCAGTTATAAGTGGCCCACACCCATCATGTTATGCACCACCTCCTACAACAATTAGTGCTACCATAACAAAAACCGCAACTGATTGTTCATCTCATTCTGAAACAACAACCATTTCCACCCAAGGTCCTGATTATGCAATTACAGAATCTGTCATCGTTATCATCCAAACCCCAATCAAGAATTGTAAACCACCAGTTACTGAATCAACTACAATTACTGTTCCAGCTACTGATTGTACTAAATCCACTTCAACAACATCCAATGTTGTTACAGATTCCGCAAGTCATATCACAACTAGTGTTACAATTATTGTTTCTACGCCACCCGCTTCATGTTACTCTTTATCTAAATCATCATATACACCATCATCTAGTTCATCATTTAGAAGCTCTACCTACAGTTCTTCTATATCATCCAAATCATCATCTTTATCATCACTATCTAGCTCAACATCTAGCTCGTACTCATCATCATACTCATCATCATACTCATCATCACTCTCATCATCATACTCATCATCATACTCATCATCACTCTCATCATCTAGTTCATACTTCATCCCAACATCTAGCTCATTATCCAGTTTATTAATAACTTCATCATCAAGTGAGTCATCTATTTTAACACCTGTTTCATCAAATAAATTGTCTACTAGTTCATCATCCAAATTAATTTCAGTAACCACTTTGACATCCACTGAATATGCTCCTGCAAGTGATTGTTTCTTCACTACCATAAGTTCCACCACTTACTTAAATGAATCACCATTTAATATCACCGAAGTTATAGTTGAATCTGTTTTCACTCCAATTGAATCATGTGGTATATATTTAACTACAGAATATGGAACAAACTGTGAATCATCAACATATACAACCAACATCGGTACTGTTAATAATGAAGGTAAATATATCAATGCTACATTGATAGTTGTGGAGAGTCCTGCATTAACATGTTTACCATCAACATCATCATCCCTCTCAGTTACATTACCAAATGAATCACCATCGGAAACTTATTCCGTTACAATTCCAGGTGAAACATCAGCAGAATCATCTATTTTGGTTACTCCTCCAATTGAAACTTCATTAGTTCCGAATGAGCCATCATATGATGCAATAACTTCCACTTCCACTGCAAGTACAACAACAACTGTTTATGCTTGTACCGAACCTGAATGTCAAAACCAACCAACTTCAAATAATGAACCAGCCACTAGTCCCCAACCACCAGCCCCAGAAACTAATAATCAAACACATCCTGATGACTCAGCCCTAACCACACATAAAAACCCAGATTCCACTCCTCAAACTTCTACTTCAACCACTAATGTTCCAAAAGAGACGAATCCTACCAACCCAGGCGTTCCACAACAAACCAATACTCCAACTTCTGAAGCAATTCCAGGTCAACCAACTGGTAACACACCATCTGAACTTACAACATTAACTGAACAACCATCATCTTCCATACCAGCAACTTACAATCCAAGTGAACCAACTGTTTCCATCTACCAAGGTGCAGGATCAAAACCATATTTTAATTCGTTATTCTCCGTCTTATTTATGTTAATTGCCTACTTACTTTTATGATATAATGATACCAATCTTTTCAGTTCTTTGATCCAAATATAATTTGGATGCATTTTTTCTATTTAAATTTATTTCAATGCTTCATATTGATATCTCAATTTTGAACATATCAAACGTTTTAATAACAATTGTGAAACTTCTCACAATATTTTTTGCTTTTACTTTATTATTTCATTAACAATTACAAAGGATTAATTTCATTCCTACCAATTCCATTCGATCTAAAATTTATATAATTTTTACAGTGTTCTCTTTGATTTTATTATGTAATAACATTATTATTTTCAAACAAATCTTAACGAATATTTGACCCGAAGATTGTAGTTTATTTTGATAATCAACAATTTTCCCGAAAATTGAACGGTTTTTCTAAAATGAAAAAATGCAATGAAATTTAATTTTAAGACTTTTTATAAAATTTATAAACGAAAGATGATTTACATTAAAGGACTTCTGATAACTTCATCATCCATCTTTGATTGATGCATGAAATGAATAAGGTCATCAATCATTGAAAAATTTGCATCATTTTGAGCAAATGATCTATGTTTTTCTGATACTACATGGTCTGCAAAATCTGGATATTTAACTCTACAATTTTCACAATAGCCAGGTTTTGGTTCTCTTTTAATTTTTTCCCTTTTTTTTTCCTTGAATAAACCAATCGCAATACTCTTTTCTTCCTTGGTATCTTTTTGTAACTGTGTATTAAGTTGAGCAAGTGGATTATCATTCAATTCATTTCCATTTATGGTTTTCTTTTGCGATTTGTTGATACTCTGATCATTGATTTTGATTTCATTAATATTTTCTGTATTTTTCAGGCAATCATTTTTAAGGTACCCATCACTTATAAAAGGGTTATTTGCGGCCTCCACAGACCGTAAAGCTGCAAGATCATCTTTATTGATACTACTCGCAGTTGAATTTTGTTTCTCTTGATCAATAAGTCCTATTTTCAAAGAAGCATAATTTTCTATGCTATCATTACATCTATTCACATTTACAATATTTTTATTTGAGTCTGATTCTTCCTTTGATTTCGTCGTTTTATTCATTGAAGGAGTCAGAACAACAATTCTTCTATGTTCATTTGCTAACCTCTTACTAACAACTTGTGATCTACTTGGTCCTAAACCATTACCGGATAATGCATTACCACTTGGATTCATACCGGAAGCCTGAATACCGGAAGCAGCAATTTCACCATATTCGCATAATAATTTACCATCATTGTTTGGATTTGAGTTACATAAAGTAGCCTTCATAACACTATCTTGACGCATTAGTTTAGGCATCACAGTTGAATCAAATGATGGTTTCAAAACATTACTATGTTTTTGGTTTTGATTATTTTCCTTGAATTCTGTATAAACATTATCAGTAATACGCAAACTCATTTTGTCAATGACGTCAGATTTGTCAGAGATTAAATTATTCAGGTCCTCAATGTCATTATCTTCATCATCTTCATATTTGTCCAAGTTTGAATCATTATTGTTATTATCAACTTCATTAATGGCATTTAAAATTTTATTGAAATCACCATTAGCAAGTTTTTGTCTTTTATTTTCATTTTGCAATGGAAGTTCGACAATTGAATTTGAAAATTCAATTGGGAAATTTGAATTATTTTCAAAAAGTTCTCTGAATTGATCTTTTTCATTCTCTTCTAAAGAATCATACATCTCTTTCAATTTGGTGATAGGATATTCATTCTTAGGTTTAGTACTGTAAAATGATTCTTCCCATGTCCTCTTATATTGAACTCTATCATTATAATCTGGGATGTGAATACCTCCTCTATTGATAATATAGTTGGAATTATAAGCAGCTATTATAATTTCTTGTCTGAACTGGAAGGTTTCTTCTAAACATTGAACTCTCCTTTGATGTCTTTTGAGTAATGAGAGAACATTTTGAGATTTAGTTTCTGTTACGAATAATGATTTTCCATTTGTTGTATGATGGATTCTTGGAATTGTGTTTTTATCCTTCCATTCTCTTATACATATTGGTCTTGTCTTTTCAGTGATATCCCAGATGTATAAATATTGATGAGCAAAATATTTGAAATCATTTCTTTTGACATTTGGATCACGATCACTAGGTCCAAAAAGTTTTTCATTCATTAAAAGATTATTTAAATTATTATTGATATTATTCAAATTTGAATTTGAATTGCTGCTATTATTAAGTTCATCAGTGGTTGGTACAGGTTCCGATAAATGATTCAAAAAACGGTAAACTTTAGGATACGACCAAACTTTAATTGAAGCTTTTTTAGCTAATATTGAAAATAAATCACCAGCAGGATAAATTGCATTCTTGTCGAATTGACGTTTTGAAATAACAATGGTAGTTTTATTTGAATACTCTATATCAATTACAGATCCAAGTCTCTTAAATGCAAGCATTGTCTTTTTCTGATCTTTATCAGTTGGATCATAATGTTCGTAATAAATATAACTCTTTGTTAAAATATCTCTCCAATTTTCCTTCCATTTAGCCAATTCATCACCTGTCATCTTTTTATTAGCAACTTTGCCCCTTGTAACTTGAGTTTTTTCATTAGTATTATTTTGATTAGTATTTGCTTTAGTCATTAATAAAGAAGGCAGGTATCCGTCCTTTTTTGGTGTTGATGTACCCATCAAATGTGGGAATTTATCACCAGAACTCAGTTTATTAATATGTGAAACTAATTGACAAGCTAATCTTTGTGGTGCTGGTGGAGGTTGCATTTTCATCTTTCGTACCAAACTACCATCTTTGCCCTTTAAAATATTATCTTTAATAATATTATTAACATTGTTGTTGTTGTTATTTTTGTTGTTCAAATTGACTCCAATTGCCCTTGCAGAAGCTGTATTTACAAACAGCCGAGAAGTGTCCTTAAGAGCGGGTCTGTCTGTAGACATCCTAGATATTCTTCTGACGCAATTCTAAGAATTAGTTGGTAACAAAAATATATGAAAATACAAAAGATATTCTCCTTTAAAACGTCAAAAACGGGGATATTTTCCTCTTAGAGCACTCATTACACGTTAAGAAAAACATTTTTTCATACAAATTTTAAAGGCTGCAAAAAAATTACTTGAAACGGGAAAAGACTCATTTTCTTACCTTAGAGTGACGCGTTTGCTTCGGAAATTTAGAGATACATCTTAGAGTCGGAAATTTGGAGATTTTATCCAGATTTCTTGACATCATGAATTGGTTTCTGAGAGGTTACATTGGTATAGATCTGCAAATTGATGTTTGTTAATTACTTTGCTTTTGTTTATTACCATATAATACAACTATTCAACTTCAATAAACATATATAACTATATTTAATGCTTCAAAGTTTACTTGTGCAACCTCTTTTGGTACAAATTCTAGAACCATGCCCTCAACTTACATCTATACTCCCTCTGAGTGCTTCATTAATATCAGTATCACTTCAAAAACCTCTACTATCTTGTATATCAAAGGCTGGTGTAGAGCAAGATAAATTACTAAATGGTACATTTACTGAAAATGGTCAAGTATTACCAAATATACTTACAGATGAATTCAATGGGGGGGGATATACGTTTAATATGAATGAACAAACTCCTCTATTGAATAATAACGATTCTAATAATATTAATAGTAATAATCACTATAATGACCAAAATAGTAACAAAAACAGCTCCAAGATAAATGATTTAAAAAGAGAAATAAGTTTAATTGATGAAAACTATAATTCTGATTACATAAATGCAAATGTAAACCCTGTTGATAATTTAGATATTTTATCATTGACAGTTCTGAAAGAATGGGCACAGAGAAGTCCGGAAGATAAAACAACATCAATGTGGAAAGTTTACGAGTTTGGAAAATACAGACTTTATATGGGTGAAGTCAATAAAGATTATTCATTATTATTATGTGCAAAGAAAGATTATCCTTCAGCTATTGCAGTTGCAAGATTAACAAGAATGTGTGAAATTCTTTCGAAAAGATTATAAGCCTGCTTTTTATTTTTCATTTTATAAAAATATAAATAATCGTATATGGTATACATGTCTACAATTCGTTTTCTTCTATAAAAAAGCTGCAGAGTACCGTGACTAATGAGGTAAATACTATGAATTTGAATACATCTTGGCAGGCACTATAATAAGAAGAAATAATTAATTGTTTTGCAAATTCTGGAGCTTTGTTAAATGCATAAGTTGTATCTAGCAATGCCTTTTTAATTATTTTTTGAATAACTTCTTCATTTTCTCCAATATCCTTAAAATTATTCACCAAGTTCTTTCTTAAGGATGATTGCAATATAGCACTTGCAACTGAAATACCTAGTGTGGAACCTGTAGATCTAAACCCGTATTGTATTGAAGTAACTAAGCCATGTTCAGAATGACTTACTGAAGATATCATTGCAATCAATATAATGGTGATAATTGATGTCATTCCGAATTGACATGGAATTAGTGTAAATGAATTAACATAAAACGATTTTTCCTTATCTGAGAATAAAAATATCAGGAAACTTCCTATGCTGTTAACAAACGTAGAAAATATCAATAAGCTTTTGTATTTTTTATATTCTTTAATGTACAAACCTGCACCTATAGATCCAATAATTGCAAAGATGGAACCTGGAATCAATCTCACACCTGATTCATAACTTGATAAATTCAGTACTGATTCCCAAAAAAATGGAACATAAAGTAGAATACAGTATGTATTCATAGATAAAACCCAGCATCCAAGTGAACTCCAAAAGATAGTCTTATTTTTCAAAAGTTTAACTGGTATAACAGGGTTTAAAATTCCTTTTTCAAAGTAATAAAAATGTATTAAACCTATCAAACCAGTTCCAATAATAATAATAAATTGTATACTTTGGAAAGGAATATTCTTTCCACCAACAGATGCTGCAAACATTAAAATAAAAATTGTAGAAACCAAAACTGTTGATCCATAAAAATCAACTTTCCCGATCTTTGATATCAAACTTTCCTCAACGATTTCAAGTCCTTTACCTTTCTCGATATTCAAATAAAAGAAAATTAAAATACCAGAAATTAAACAGATAGGGACTTGAACAATAAAAGCTAATCTCCAATTGAAATATTTTTGAAAAAACCCTGCAAATACACCACCCATGGCACTTCCAATTCCAAAAAAAATATTCACATATCCTTGATACAATCCACGTTGATTTAATGGAACAAGATCTGATAAAACAATTGCACTCATTGTATTGAATCCACCACCGCCAATACCACTTATAGCTCGCCCTATTACAAGAATATTAAAAGAATTTCCGATACCACATAATAGACATCCCAATGAAAATATAGCTGAGCAAAACACACAGACACTTTTCCTACCAAATATATCAGAAAATTTACCAAAAACTGGTTGAAAAGCTGCACATAATAAAAGATATGAGGTTGCAATCCATGAAATAACTGGTAAACATTGTAAATCATCAGCAATAACGGGTAACAAAGTGGCAACAATCGTGGAATCTAATGCTGCAACAAAAACATTGATAAACATACAACATAAAGTTATATAGAATCTTAGATTTTTCTTGACAGGTTCTTTAGCATTTCTCAAATGACTGGTGGTGCTGATATCATTCCATTCATCTGAAGTTTCTGTGTAGTTAGCTGGTGATATAGACGTATATAGGGGAGTATCCTCAAAAATTTGGTCTGTACTCATCTATTAGTCAGTTTACCAGAAAAAATAGTAACCTTTAAAATATGAAAAACTATATATAGAATCATGTTAATATTTCAACCGTTAAATAATCTTTTCAACTAGTTCTTATCAGTTATACATCGGTACTTAATTTCCATATTTCTTTTTCATAATAGCGCAACAATCTCCGATATCAGTTAGAAATTTGATACAATGTATCGGATAATATCTCCGAACATGGAAGTTTTCTAAATTTTTTCCTAGTATAAAACATGGTATACTATCTTATTATCTTTTCGTTGTCAGTTTTCTTTCCAAAATCAACTAGTAGATTCAACAAACAGATTAATATGACTATTGGTAACGTTGATGCAAAAAAGTTCTGGGATATTGCAGACTCTAAACTTGGTTTTTTTGGTGCACAATTTATTAGAGAAATCATTGTAAAATCAGAAGGTGTATATGTCTATACCAATGAAGGTAAAAAGATTTTGGATTTTACATCAGGTCAAATGTCTTGTTTAGTTGGTCATTGTCACCCTGAAATTAATAAAGTTATTGCTGAAACTGCTTCAACTTTAGATCATACACTTTCAGGTATGGTCAGTCCACCTGTTATTGAATTAGCAGAAAAACTAACCAGTTTATTACCAGATGGATTAGATAGAGCAACATTCTTAAGTACTGGTGGTGAATCTAATGAATATGCACTTAAATTAGCTAAATGTGTTACGGGTAAATTTGAAGTTGTCGGTTTATCACTTTCATGGCATGGTATGACAGCAGCTGCTAATGCATGTACTTATCAAGCTGGTAGAACTGGTCATGGACCAATGACACCGGGATCTTTAGTTTTACCAAGTCCAAATAGATATAGATCAATTTTCAAAAATGCTGATGGTTCATATGATTGGAAAACTGAACTTGATTATGGCTGGTCATTAATAGATGCTCAAAGTACAGGTTCATTAGCTGCTGTTATTATTGAACCAGTTTTATCTTCTGGTGGTATGCTTATATTACCTGATGGTTATTTGAAAGCAATGAAAGAGCACTGTCAAAAGAGAGATATGCTCTTGATAGTTGATGAAGCCCAAACTGGTATTGGTAGATGTGGTAGTATGTTCGCATTTGAAACAATGGATGTTGTTCCAGATATTTTATGTTTGAGTAAAACTTTAGGTAATGGTTTACCACTTTCAGCTGTTATTACTAGTAAAGAAATTGATGATAAGGGAAGAGAGGGTGGATTCCTTTTCTATACCACACATGTTAATGATCCAATTCCAGCAGCTGTTGGCTCAAAGGTTTTAGAAATTGTTGTTCGTGATAATTTAGTTGCTAATTCCAAAGCTAGAGGTGAACAGTTTGCAGCAGGTCTAAAAGAACTTTCAAGCTCTTTCAAAGCAATTGGTGATATTCGTCAAATGGGTTTGATGATCGGTTTAGAAATTGTTACTGACAGAGAATCAAAGACAAGTGATCCTGAAAAAGCTGATCTTTTAGCAAAAGCCATGATGAAATTTGGTTTGAATGCTAATCTTATTGCTGTCAAAGCTTTCGGTGGTGTTTTCAGAATGGCACCTCCAATTTCAATTACTGAATCTGAAATCAATGAAGCTTTGGTAATCATCAAAAAAGCTTTTGAAGAAGTTTATTTTTAAATTTTATAATTATTTTGTCTTTCTATTTATAAAACCATTATCAATTTAATATTCCTATTCAGTTATAAATACTTGGATACCATGATTAACATTGTTTTTAATCTTGTATGAAAATTTGGATAATCACATTGATGACCTCTCAAATTTAAGTGATTACGTAATTGTTTATCTAATCTCCTGGAAAACTCTCTTATCAATCAATCAAATCATATTGGAATCAAATTTGCACTCTGTTATACCTTTGAAATAGAAAATTATTACTGGGTTAACTTCACATACACATCATTGGATTTCAAAAATGACACAAGCTGTTGAAAGAGTTTTAAAGAAACGAAAACGTGGTTTAGCTTGTAAAAATTGCAGAAAAAAGAAAGTCAAATGTAATATTAATGAAAAATATCCATGTACATCATGTTTAAGTTCAAATCAAGAATGTATTGAATCAACTGTCGATAAGCGGAAAGAAAGATCTGAATCAGAGTATACACAACATATTGAAAATAGATTAAGCATATATCAAGAGGAAAATGCAAGAATTGCATCACAGTTGGAGAATATTGCTAAAGTTATGAGAGAAGTGATGGACGTCAGTAGTTCATTTGATTTTGATAAATTGAAAAACGAGAATACAAATACAGGTATTAACTCTACAAAAATTAATGAGATCAATAACTATGATAATATTCAATATAGCCAGGATAATTTGGAGCCAAACATGGAAAAAGGTTTGGAATCTAATGAAAATTTAAATACAAAATATCCTACTCCTTCAACATTCAAAGCGTTTGATAATAAGCCATTATCAGTTTATGGAGCAACAAGTGTTTTTGATAATATAACTGTTTCAAAGATAAAAAATATTAAAGAAATGGAAGAAATTTACACTTTGAATAGAGATCCGAAGATTAATTTATACATCAAGCTGTTTTTTCAATGGCAATATCCTGATATCCATATCTTTGTCTTCAGAGAAGCATTTTTACTAGACTTTTTACATGCTAAGAACAACAGCTCGTATTGCTCAACGGAACTAATTTTCTCTATTTGTGCATTTGGTTGTTTGTTATCGGAAGAGACTGATAAAAAGAATATATCAAATAACTTCTATGAAAAGGCAAAGCAATTGTGCTTCAATAATTATTCTAAACCTTCCATTTCACTCTTACAAAGTTTCCTATTGCTTGGATTATATGATATTTATAATGGGAAAAATGATAGTGGTTGGATATTGACTGGAATGGGTATGCGAATGGGATATTCGATAGGATTGCAACTCAATTCTAAAGAAAGTACAGATAACTTGAAATCAGAGCTAGGTACTAAGATAAGAAGTCGTATATTTTGGGGTACATATTTAGTAGATCATTTGATTGGTTTATTACTAGGAAGACCACCATCTTTGAAAATGAATGATAGTACCATCGAAGAAACTATTGAACTACCAGACATTGATTGGATTTATGAATATACCTGTCCTGGTGAACAAGGTGAAGCTAATAAAATTTTACTAATTGGGAACCCACTTTGTGAAATGGTTAAATTAATGAATATTTCAGGTAATATGATAAATGATATTTTTGATGATCAGAAATATAGCAAACAAAATGATAGTATGATTTTTTATAGAAAGTTACCATTGGTTCGAAAGTACAATTTAGATATGTTTGAATGGAGAAAGACATTACCAGAATCACTTTTGTGGAATAGTTCAGATTTGAAGGAAATAGGTGCCGATCCAACTACTCTAACATTTAAGTTGATTTACTACATAGTGATACTTTGTTTGAATAGACCTTTTTTAAATTCAAATATCAATGAGCAGTATGTGGAGTATTGTGCAAACTGCAGAAAGATTTGTTTGAATGCTGTTAATGATCTTACTATTGCCTTAAGCAGATTTATTACAATATACAGTTTTGATAAATGTTCAAATTTAATCATATACAGTTGCATCATTTCAATTTCAGTTATTTTAAGATCAAACAACTCAACTAGTGAATCAAACTTGATTGGTAACTTTGAAGTAAAATATAAATTACTACTTTTCATGAAAATTCTCCAAGAGTGCTCAAGAAAATGGGGTTTAAGTGAAAAGGCTTTTAAATTAACAAAAGATAAATTACGTACGGAACACAATATCAATATTGAAGAGGAGTTAAACAATTTTAATGAAAATGAAGAACTCGATTTATGTACAAGTGATTATACTGAAGAGTTTATAATCAGTAGTCATAAATCATTGGACGGCGAAAAAGATTATAGTTGTTTACCTTTGGATAAGGAACAAATACTCGAACGCAAAGATTCATTAGGAGGACCTCCAATTTTTATGCAATCTAACACATTTAGTCTTTTAGATGAGTTTCTATCTGATGATATGATTGACCCTTTTGATTTTGAAGTTTGAACTATATTCTTGGGAGATAATAATTTTCGGAGAATATCCCCGATCTCAAATATTACTATAAATGAACTTATCGGAGAACCACCCCGTTTTATCATGGTGCGGCTACGGAGAATAAATCCGAAAATTTAGATAACAATGAAAAGTTTCAACGTTTTGATAAAAATTTATTCTGATAGCCCTGAATTTTAATCATAAAGATAAGAAAGTTATTTTACATGAGATAAATTTTCCAATAGATTTTGTGATTATATAAATACATCATCTAGATCCAATACATTTCAGCTATAGTAAATTTTACTGTTTAATTTGTTTATATCTATAATTAACAACAAACATGTCATCAATCAACACTGATGAAAAAGCTAATGTGAAAACAAATGTTGAAGAAATTGATGGAGAAATTCTTCTAGGAACAGTCATTTCAGCTTCTGGTGAAGAAACAGAAGTTCATGGTGATCTCAAACATATGGATGAAGCATTAGGATTTGCACTTCGAAATGATGATTTCCAATATACTGAGGAAGAAGATCGTAAAGTTTTACGTAAACTTGACTTTTATTTAATTCCATTTGTTTCCTTCCTTTACTCTTTATTTTACATTGATAAGGCCAGTAATGGTTTTGCAGCGGTTATGGGTATTAGAAAAGATATGAATATGAAAGGTGATCAATATAGTTGGACCACTTCCGCTTTCTACCTTGGTTACTTAGCATTCCAACCGATTGCATCATTATCCTTACAAAAATTTCCTTTAGCAAGTACATTTTCAGTTTATATGTTTTCATGGGCAGTTATTATATGTATGCAAGCCACAAACTCTAATTATGCAGCATTTGTCTTTTTAAGAACACTTTTAGGCTGCTCTGAAGCATCAGCGTCTGTTTTCACTACATTATTAACATCACAATATTTTAAAAAGAAGGAAGCATTTTTAAGAGTTTCATTTTGGCTTGCCACCGCTGGTTTTGGTGTCTTCTTTGGTAATATGATGGCTTATGGTATTGCAGTAAGGGCTGATAAATTTTCAATCGAACCATGGAAAATTTTATTTATCGTTGTTGGTTTAATTTCATTTGTTACAGCTATTATTTTATTTTTTCATGTCTCAAATACTCCATCTCAAGCATGGTTCTTAAGTGAAAGAGAAAGAAGAATTGTTGTTGAAAGAATTAGAGAAAATTACCAAGGTTTTGGTAATAAAGTTTGGAAGAAACATCAATTTATTGAAGCTATGACTGATATAAGAACTTACTTATTTTTCATTTATGCAGTTGCATTCAATATTCCAAACTCGGCATTATCTTCATTTGGTTCTATCTTACTTAACAGTGATTTGGGTTACTCCTCTACTGACGCCTTACTTTATGGCTCACCACAAGGTGTAGTTGAATTTATTGGTTTACCAATCCTTGCTTATTTTATTCAAAGATATAACTTACCAAGATTATTAACATCTGCAATTTTGATTACAATTTGCATTTGCTTTGCTTGTTTACTTGCATTTGGTAAAGACACACATACTAAACTTGCTGGTTATTATTTACTTGGTTTAATGCAAGTTGGTCCAATTGGTAGTTTCTCTTATTTTGCTTCAAACGTTCCAGGTTATACTAAAAAAGTTACTATTACTTCAGTTTACTTAGTTGGTTACTGTGTTGGTTCTTTAGTTGGTCCACAAACATTCCGTAGCAAAGATGCACCACATTACAACCCTGCAAAGATCAGTATTGTTGCTTGTCTTGCTGTTTCTGCTGCTTGTTACTACGCAATTTGGGCAATTTGTTATTTTGATAATAAGAAGAGAGATGCTAAGCAAGCAGAATTAGGTGATAAATATGTTGCACCAAAGAATATCGAATTCAGTGACTTGACATCCAAGGAGAATATTTACTTCAGATTCACTTTATAACCTTTATATATATAATCTTTTTAATGTATATTTTTCAATCTTTTAGTTTTGGTATTATATTATTATCATTCGCCAAGATTAGCCCTTAAAAAATCTATAGTAATCGTTTTGATTCAGAGCTATATATATTTTTGTTACGGCGCTAAGGGCTTTAATATTAAGATGTTAAATAAGGGTTATAAAAATTTAGTATAAATATAATATAAATATAGTTGTATAATCTATGTCGGTCGTAGTCAACAACACTCGATGTCCAATACCTCCCTCATGGCAATTCCCTAGCCTGAGATATGGACTTTACGTCAGCAGTGTCATATATATACGCCCTGACAGTTTTAAACATTCACCTTGATTTAAATGAATGAGATCAGCTCGGTGACAAATTCCGAAGAACACGTTAAATCGGAGTTCAAAATCCGCAATTAATTTCCACTTATCAGCAACGTTTTAAAAATATATTCAACTTACTTAAGTCGGAGTTTTCCACTTCTAACTCTTTTCGTTAAATTTTATTTTTTAGTTATCAACAAAATATCCAAACATTATTGAAATGAAAATTAACACATTAGCTATATATTTATTTGCTTTTGTCTTACAAGGCATTTTTGCACTTGGATTGTGGGGAATTGAAGATGTTACCGTAATACCAAATTTTGTTCCTTCGATTGAGGCAATGGTATCAAAAAATGTCAACACTCCAGAGAGATGGAATGTAGTTGATTTACTTAAAGAAATGGCAAAAATTGACTCGCCAGTTGGGTATGAATGTGAGGTAATGAATTGGTTAGCTAATATTTTAAAAGAACAAGGTTTAACTGTTGAAAAGCAACTTGTTGAAGATAATCAAACCAGTACTACTGGTGAAGAGAGATATAATGTTTATGCGTATATGGGAACACAAAGAAATACAAAAATTGTTGTTTCTTCCCATATTGACACTAATCCTGAAGGTCATATTCCATATAGGGAGATCGGAGAAGAGATTCATGTTAGAGGAGCATGTGACGCTAAAGGTGCAGCAGCTGGACAAATTGTTGCATTCTTTGAATTATGGGATTCCAGTAAGATTCAAGAAGGTGATGTTTCACTTTTGTTTGTTATTGGTGAAGAATATAATGGTATTGGAATGGAAGTTGCAGTCAAATCATTAAATGCTACATGGAGTAAAGCTGCAATTCTTGGTGAACCAACTGAGAATAAGTTAAGTAAAGGTCATAAAGGTAATTTTAGATTTGATGTTGAAGCATGGGGTAAGAAAAGTCATTCGGGTTATCCAGAGTTGGGTTTCAGTGCTATCGAATTTTTAGTTAGGAAGTTATATACTCTTCTGGAAGAGGAAATGCCATACTCAGATTTACTAGGCCCAACAACTGTTAATATTGGAACTATTCAAGGTGGTGATGCGGCAAATATTGTTCCAGATCATGTTAAATCCGAACTTTATATTCGTATGGCAGCAGAACCTGAATGGATCAAACAGTACGCTGAAGAGTTATTCAATACAGAACATTCCAAACTTACTGTTGTTCAATATCTTGCACCTCAATATTTAGACTTTGATGTTCCAGATATTGAACTAATTTCATGTGCTTATGCTACCGATATGCCATATTTAGAGTTTTTAGGAATAAAAAGATATCTCTATGGACCAGGTAGTATTTCTGTTGCACATACACAGCTAGAATTTGTTACTGAAACTGATTTATATCAATCAATTATTGATTATAAGAAAATTATCGAGTATAATATTTAGATTTTATTTATAAATTATAAAAAGAAACCATAAAGTGAAAAAAAAAGAAGCTACCAACCATCCTAAAAATTTATTTTTCAATTTCCGATATATCAAATTTGAGAAATAAAAACAATTGTAACTGTGTCCAAAAATAACTGTTTTAGTATTATCATGATAATAGTGTGTAATGGCGGACTTTCTATAAAAGGATGGGTAAATTGGACATAGGATAAAATGGATAATAATGTGTACATAGTATCGTACTGTTTGAATAGAGCAAAATAATATAATCATAAAAATTTAAAATTATAGCTCAGTGTCATCTTCAAAATCATCATCTTCTTCAATACCTTCATCGACATCGTCTTCATCATCATCGTCATCATCATCATAGAAATCATCTTCCCACCATCCTTCATTTTCTTCAAGCCTTTCATCCTTTGTAGGTTTAAGATACGTTGTAACATCATCTAAAGTTGGTAACGTTATATCAGCAGGCATACGTTCCCTACTTTTTTTCACATCACTTTTAACTTTCTCTACATAAACATCTCTTTGCTTTTTATAACAAACACTGGCTTCCACATTTGCCGGACTACTAATATTTGGATCATCTAAGAGACTTAGTATACTTAATAAAACAGATTCAACATTTTGAGCAGGTGACCAAGTAATATTTAATGGTTCATCAGTTGGTTGTTCATTATCGGCAGTATGAAGGATGGAAATACATAATCTTCCATCACTATAAACATTTGGATGGAAAATAGCAGGAGTAAATTTAAATGAAGGTGGTGTAAATGGATAATTTGGTTTAAATTGTAGTTGAGCAGATAAATATGCACCATTATAAATACTGTCAGGATCAACGACCATCAGAGATACATTCCATAGAAAAATGTTTTCATCGGGGATTTCTACATGAACTTGTTTTAAACCAGTTTTGGGATTGGTTATATCTCTAAACTCTTTCCAAAGGATTTTTGCCGCAGACATTAGTTTTGTTGTGTTAGGTTAAATAGATAAATATAAGTTTAAGTATCGATATTTTGAGGAGAAAAAGAGGATCTTTGAAAGTGTTCCAGTCGAGTTGCGGGAAAAAAGAAATAATAACACTGTAGTGTGGTGGGTTATTCCCACACTTGTTTACGCTGCACTCTGTTACGTAAGAATGTTATGGACTACATTAGAGCTGTATATATATAATATAGAGGTTATTTTAAACTAGTTGTTATGATTTTTAAAAGTATTTAGATGATAACATCATTTTAATCATTTATATTCAATATTTGGAGCTGCCTATAAACTGTATAAAGTGAAGTTTATCAATTACATATTATGTACAAGAGCTGATTTCCAGATGCATATATACATGATAATTACATCATTCTTCAGTAGTAAGAACAGCCTCTATAGCTTCTTGTTTGTTATTTTCGAATTTTTCCTTATCTTCTTCATCATCATCTTCTTCTTCTTTATCTTCTTTCTTCTTATCCTCTGGGGTTATACCTAATTGACGTGCACGTTCCTCTAATCTTAAACGTTTATCAATCTTAGCTTGTCTTATTCTAGCCAATTCAGCTTGAATTTCATGTGGTTCCTTAGGAATCTTATTAAGAGTATCAGGATCAGGCCAATAACCTGGAACATTAAATTTTCGATCAGTATCAATACCGACATAATACATGATAGTAATTGGGGTCATTAAATAGAAAGTGAATTTAGCTAATTCAAATTGTGAACGGGTAAGTTTCGGTAGACGTTTCCAGAACATATTTGTGGATGTGTGTAAATAAATGCGTGTTGTATCTTATAAGATATATCACAATAAGAATATAAACCATCCTAAAGCTGAACTTATCAACATCATGCACTTGCACTGCTGATTTGAAGAGAAACCCTCTCGAAAAGGAGAAAAATAGAGGCGGCGCGGCTGCCCAGTGTGTGGTGGGAAAAAAAAAATTTTTTTCACTGCAACAATCAATGATTAGCAAAGAGTTGATTATTAGTGGTTGGTGAAGGTGTTCATGGATCTGTTTGTCTGTTTGTTTGAATGGTTCTGATGAGAGAGATATACACTGAAACAAAGATGTCTAAAGTTTTACAAATCTGTACACATTCCGGTTCTTTTCATGCTGATGAAGCTTTGGCTGTCTATCTTTTAAGACTCTTACCACAATATCGTTATGCTGATTTAGTACGTTCAAGAAATCCAGCTGATTGGGAAGCTTCTGATGTCGTTGTTGATGTCAGTGGTAAATATGACGGTATTAAATATTTTGATCACCATCAACGAGAATTCTCTGACTGCTTTAATGAAAAATACCATACTAAATTATCATCTGCTGGTTTAGTTTATAAACATTTCGGTCGTGAAATTATTTCAGCTGTCATTTCACTTAATGAAAATGTTGAAGTTGAAAAGAATAAGATTGATTTTTTATTTGATAAGATTTACTCTGATTTTATTGAAGCTGTCGATGCAAATGATAATGGTATTGATATGTATGAAAATAAAGATTCATTAACTCCACGTTTTAGAGATCGTAATTTTACAATTGCGGGTATTGTTTCAAATTTAAATCCAAGTTGGGAAACAGATGCAACTGATCATGATTTCGATAGACAATTTGAAATTGCATCTAAAGTTATTGGTGACGCATTCTTTAATTATCTTACATATATGGGTAATTCATTCCTAAAGGCTAAACAATATGTTGTTGATGCATTTAATACTAGGTTTGAAGTTGATCCATCCGGTAAAATCCTATTATTTGATAGATTTGTTCCATGGAAGGAACATTTATTCAGTGTTGAAAAAGAAAATAATGCAGTTGGTGAACCATTATATGTACTTTTCCCTGATAGTGCTGGTACTTGGAGAATTGCAGCTGTTCCACTCTCAGCTACAAGTTTTGATTCACGTAAGAAACTTCCAGAAGCTTGGAGGGGTCTACGTGATGATTCTTTAAGTAAAGAAACTGGTGTTGAAGGTTGTGTTTTCATTCATGCTGCAGGTTTTATTGGTGGTGCTAAAACTAAGGAAGCAATTGTTGCACTTGCTAAAATGGCAATATAAATATTATAAAGATCATTTCTATGAACTAAATAAAATGTGTACTATATAATATATCTAAATACATGTATTATATCTACTGTATCTTGTATATGTTCTTCATCATATATAACCATCAACATATAAGTAATTAATATATGTCCAACAGTAAACTTGACACTTTACCGCCTAGCCTCGCCTTTAAAGGAATTATTGGGGGGCTCATTGAGAAGAAGTTCGTTTTTCTTTGAGGGTTGAAAAATGTTGAGATTTCTATCGATTTATTTGTCCTTTATTTTATTTTATTAGATGTGAACGTTGAGTTTTTGTTTACAAGGTTTCTTTAATCCTTTTTTTAAAAAAAGTTTCGAAAGAAAAGGGAGATATAATTAAGCTCTAAAATTAACCAATCTAGTAGCTTCGTTAACCATGAAGAAATTTATGAAGCTTAGGGACAAAGACAAGAATAAAAACAAGGATGATCGTCTATCACATGGACGTAAACATTATGCCCTTAGTACTACAGCGCAGGAACAAGTTCATCAAGCTCAACTGGCGCGTGCACATCAACAGCAACAGCAGCAACAACAAATTATTAATACACCTACAACAAGGATAAACCGTCGTGCCTCAATTGATAGTTTACATACACCTACTCAATCAACATTAGAAATCAACAAATCTCCACTTTCTGTAAATTTTTCCGAATCTTCACCACCTTTACAAATGCAAATGAATAAGGAATTTGACAATTCAACAGGAATTGAATCGTCTCATAATGATATTATTAATTTAAAAATGTTATCATCTCCAAAACTTTTCAGTAATCCTACATTTAATGGGGGTAAAAGTACCTTATCGGCATCTTCTTCTATTCACGAATCTATGTCCGTTTTTCCTACAACTGGTAATCATTTCCATCAAATAGAAAATGATTTTGAATCTGAGTCTCTTGATTATATTACTGCTGGTGATAGTTTATTACAAACAAAACAAGATACAGTACAACAACTAGGTGTTGAAATTAAAAATGAAGCAGAAAATTCTATCACCAATTCAGCTAAAGAAAAAACAGAGAATATTATGCCTCAAAAAAGTCGTAGAAATTCCCAAGTTTCAACATTTTCAACTTCAACACATATTTCAAATATACAGGAAACTAATAAGAAGTTAGCATCACTTAAACATTATCCATCCACCATTTCGCTATCATCATCTCGTCATCCTCATAATCACGCACATGGTAATAATACCAAACTTCATTCTGCAACTCTTCAATCATTAGTAAAACCTGATTGGGATGATTCAACTTTTAAAACTGCATGGGTCAATAGAATATCTGAAAATTATGATCCTCGTTTATATTTGATTGAAATGAAAGGTTCATCATTATTAATCCATAGACTTCCTAGTGATTTACAATTTGCTAAAAATTTAATTATTGATGAAGAAAAATCTGAAGATCAATCACTCGTTTCAATTTCAGATAAAACCATGACTTCATACTTACATAATGATAATGCTGATAAAAGTGCAACTGATTTATCAATAAATACTAAACCTGATGATAGTTTCAACGATATTGATTCAATTTCAACACCAATTCCTACTCCGACAAAACTAACTTTTTCACATCTGGAAAATAAAAATGTACTCAACTCAGAAGAAATACAAAGTATAACTACGGAAAATAGTAAATTAAACAATGTTAACGAATCTTCAATTTTAGATAACGATTTACTTCATTCCAGCGATGAAACTAGAAAAGATGATACTGCAATTGATCATACCATCAATTTTGCAGATTTAATTGAACATTATGAATTATTAAAGAATAGTTCTGAAGATGTTAAAGACTTCAGGGGTCAAAATATTGAAGAATCACCTCAAGTTGGAAAGAGCTTTTTAAACACCAGCAAGAAATTACCTTTCATTATTCATGAACTATCATACGAATCTCCATCGTGTCCTCATCCAAAATTGGTACTTGATCCAAGTACATTATCTATATTGAAGGGTTCTTTAGAAGCTATATGTCATACCATAATATTCTTTCCATCTGATAAAACATCTGATAAATTGATTCAAATACTACCACTGCTTTCAAGTTTAATTGATTCATTTGTATATTTTCAAAAGTATTTCAATCTGTTCACAAATACTGAATATCTCACTATGAAAAAAATTAGAGTAACTGATATGGAAATGAAAATGTTATTTTTGAGATTGAAAAGAGTTATTGAATTATCAATAGCTAAATTTAAGGGTAGTCTGTTAGATGATGAATTATTCAAACTAATCAAAAATCTTACAAAATCGTTAATAGAGAAATGTAACGATCGCCTAAACATTGAAGAATTGAAGAACATTTTGAATGAACTTGATCAAGTCAGATTATCACTAATCAACTTAGTCAGTTACCAATTAGATGGAACCAAATCGAATATCGATTCCCTCCATCTATTAAATGTTAATAAATCTGAATTGATCTCCGGTGAAAATTTCATTATGTTACCAACTGATACTTTAGCTCATCAAATTCATTCAATAGATTTAACATTTATGAGAAATTGGCCACTAAAATCAGATTATTCCATAATATTATCACGTTTGGAAATAATTGGTTCGTCTTATAATTATTGGAAATTCAATCCATTGCAATTTGTACCTGCAATAAATACACATTATTTAGGTAGGTTATTAGCATATCATATCTTTGAAGATCCAGAAACATCAATTAGTCCAGAAAAACGTTCTCAAATATTAATGAAATGGATACATTTAGGAACTGTATTGAGTGGTCGAGGTGATATGGTTTCATGGTTGGGTATTGCTACAGTTATTTGTTCTCAACCTGTTTTAAGATTAAGTGAAACATGGAGTCATATTGATTTTAATTATTTACAAATGATAAGGAAGAAATGGGCTCCTGTTGTTTTTGAGGTACGCAAGAGTGAAATATTCGGTACTAAATTTTCTAATGAAAAATCGAAGCATAAAATTAGTGAGAATGAAGTTATAGATGCAGTTAATATAATGGAAACTTTTGAAACAGAATCTGGTGACCAAGATATTAAAGTTATGATAACTAATAAAATTGGTGAACATTATGCAAAGGAAGATGCGGTTCCTTACTTTGGTGAATTATTTACAGTTAATATGGATGAAATCAAAGATCACGTACGTCAGTATACTGGGTTTGAATCATTGGACGCTAAAGCTGTTGAATCTGATGATTATATGAAAACAAATTTTGTCAAAGAATACAGTTCTTACATGGACTCATTAGAATGGAACTTGAATCAATGGGATGTTTATTATAATAATATTGTTGATGGGAATGATGTTAAATCTCAATTTGCTGGAAACAAACATAATGAAGGGATTGAAGAAGGAAATGGAAATAGTAATTCATCTGTATTGAAGATATTACATACTGCAATAGCATTTAATGCAAATAATGGACCATTTCCTACCAATTATTTTATGTGTATGTCGGTTGTTGTTGAGCCTCCACATGGTAGTATATTGGCAAATAGTGATGGTAGTTTTAGAAGTCCTTTATTTTTAGGTTCATATGCATCAATATTATTCCCTCAATTATTAGCACAATATGAAACTTATGATCATGATGAATTATTAGGTGCTCTTGGAGGAACTGATATTATATCTGAAGAATCCTCAAATAAAAGGCTTAAGAAAAGAAACTTTTATTTGAAAAATATTAGAGATATGTTTGTGAACAATGGTGATGAATTCAAAATTGTGGACAATACTTTATTTTTCGAATCTTGGAATTCAATTCCAGGAACATCAAATGAAAAGAACAAACCATTTTCAAAACTTTTGTTTGAAGATCTTTCAATGTCAAATTCTAGACATTTAAGCACAGTTTCTACTGGAGGTTTTAATCTTGATGATTACATGAATACCTATAAATCATACCTTGGAGAATTAATTGAAACTTTAAGCTCAGATTCTAAAATTAATGAAACTGAGCTAATTCGTTATATTCACGAATGTGGTGCTGATTATGTTTCTATTGTACCTTCTGCTGCTACAACTGATAGATTGGTTGATATTTTGGTTTTATCAGGATCAATTTTTGGAATTTGTTTAAATGAACAAGATATTAAAGTATATTGTGATAAAAATAATATTGAAAAAGAAAACTTGTCTCTCAAAATGGATGATTCTAGTTTTTCATATACATTTTTTTCAACATATAGATTATTTTTCACTACAAAACAATTAATTGAAGCTTTACATAAAAGGTTTGAAGGTGCTAAAAGTGCAGCTTTATCCATTCATGAATTCGTTAAAAGAGGTAAAAGGGCAATAAGTGATGATATTTTCCCAAAATGGGATAGTAAAGGTTTAGATGATCCTGAAATGTGGAAGACCATCAATTGGAAATTGGTTTTGCAAATTCAATTGGGTGTTTTGGAAGCTGTTTCTGTACTAGTTGATAAACACTTCAAGCATTTTATTGATGCCTTGGCAACCAAACATATACTTCATACATTTTTAGAACTACTTGATCGTACAATGTTGAATGAGTGGCCTAAAATTTTAAATTTTTTGAAAAATAATATCAAATCTGATGAATATAATGTTATAATTGACGAATACAACATGATTCAAAATAATTACAAACATGTTAGAAATATTTGTATTAGAAAATCATATACTCCTGAATGTGGACCTGCCGAACTAAATTTCTCAAATGAGTTGAAATCTATTCCTGATGAAAACTGTTTGCCAAAGATTGATGACATTAATCAAATTAATCAATATATTACCCAAATGAATGAAACAATTGAATCATCCATGAAAGCAATTAGATATGAAGATTGGTTAGAGACATTTGAAGTTTTCCAATCTTTAGTTAACAGTTCACCATTGGCAATGTTTGATTATAATTATCAGTCATCCACAACTCATTCTGACTTAATTAAAATTGGTGATATTTATCAATGGTTAAGTACTGTTAAATCTGGTGATAAATTGGGCAAGGATATTAATGTACTTGATAAACTACCACCTACTATTAGGTCAATTTTCAAATTATATTCAAGATTACAAAATATTATTTTATCTGAACTGGTTGATGCATCTCTTAGTCTTGATCAAAGAATTAAAAAAATGAGTGCTGTTTTGAGAATTATTCAAATTTGCAGATTAAGGATGAAGAATGTTAAACTATCCAACTATGAAAACGATTATGAAGATGCAGTCTCTGGCTCAAAACCATGTATTCCAAGTTTTATTGAATCTGTTTTTGTGAATACAATCTTATTGCCGCAATCAAGATTTTTTTCATTTGCTTGGCAATCTGCTGTGGAAGTTATTAGTAACGGTAAATCTGATGTAAAAATATTTGATCAATTGAATACTATTTTGTCATTATTGAATGTACCAGATGATAAAACATTAGAAAATGTATCATTATCTATTTGTCCTGGTTGGGTTGCAAAAAGATTGCTGGATGTTGCATGTTTTATTCCAAGCATGGATATAAACAACACAAAGTTAGTAAATTTTGAAAAGAGTAGATGTATTCATAACTGTATCATGAAGATTGTTGAATTACAAAAACAAACAATTGCATCCAAAATATCACCATATTTATCAACTTTTTCATTTGTTTTTGAGTATCAAGATAATATTCCTTCATTAAAAGAAAGTTATGAATTATCATTTAAGGAAAGAAGTGAAAATGGTTTGAATAGTATATCAATTTTTAGTAAACATATAGATGATCAGATCAAGTTGATTAAATTGGAAGAGAGTAAACGTGATTTGTTATTAAGACAATATGGGCAAACATTTATGAATTCGGTTGATAAAACCAGTATGTATTCTAATGATCACATTAATCATGATGAGAATTCAAGTATATTTACCAGCACTGCTTATAGTTCGGCTGATGTTAAATCATTGATGGAAGATACCTCTGATAATTCCATTTATGACATAAGTACATTATCAACTGCTGTTGATTCATCAAAAGCTGATTCTAATCAATCATTACAAAGTATTAAATCTACTAAATCTTCTAGAACTCCAACAATTGTGAATTCACAACCATTATCTTTTAATAGAAAGCAAACTACAGCTTCACGTTCTCATGGATCTTCTTCTAAGAGTTCTGTCATGAGTCATAGTTCTAATAAATTTAAATTTCCATTTTTCAAATCCAGACCTTTTTCATTGAATATGAATACATTAAATCAACCAATTGCTGAAAAAAGAAGTGTTAAAATTAATGAGTTACCAGATTCCAATTCTTTTATTTCTAAAAGTAAACCTCATGTGAGTTTACATTTGAAAGACGCCGCAATTTTCCCAACTTATCGTACACCTAACAGTTTTACAATTGATATTGGAGATCAAAATCATGAACATACATTCCAAGCAGTAAACTCAGACGAAGTAAGTGAATGGTTATACAAATTAACATATTGTAAGAAACATTGGTTTTATTCAAAAACCATTAACAAACCTACAATGAAAAATGCAAGTAAAATTACATTTGGTGTTCCATTATCATTTGTTTGTGAAAGAGATCTTTCACCTGTTCCTGTCATTATTGAAAAAATTCTGACTGAAATTGAATTACGTGGATTAGAAGAACCTGGTATCTATAGAAAGAGTGCATCACTAACTACAATTCAACAAATTAAATCTGAGATTGATAAAACTGGAGATTTTAACATGGAAAATACACTAGTATTTAATATTCATAATTTAACTGGTTGTATCAAGGCATACTTAAGAGAACTTCCTGATCCAATTATATCTGATATTTACATTGATGAATTGTCAAAAGTTTCAGAAATTTCACAATCTGATGCAAGATTTGATTTATACAAGAGGGTTTTGAGTAATATGCCTGTGTTAAATTACAATTTAATTGAAAGATTATCAAGACATATGAAACTGATTGAAGAATTTAAATCACATAATAGAATGACAAGTTATAATTTAGCAACTATTATGGGTGGTTCTTTTGTTGAGGGATGTAAACCTGACACTATGAGAAAAGCTTTTGGTGTAATAAATTTTATTTGTGAAGATTGGATTTTACACTATGATAAAGTTTTCCAGTGATTTTATCTTTCACCACTGGATTTTATCCTTATTTTATAGAGTTTTTTAGATATATTAAAATGTACCTTTGATTTTTTATTTATTATTGTGATACTCCCACAGTAACTTTATTACCAATCATGAACATGATTACATAATACAAATTTTGATGTCGCAGATAACCGAAGATCAACCAGTTAAACTTGTTGAAAAGATAAGAATTTTCCAGCTGGAGCCCAGAATAAAGGTTTTACATTATACAAACCAAAATGGTTAAGATATTAGACGTTGATACTAGCAAATTAGAGAAGCATGTTGAATGTCAACGTGGATATGAAGGATATGAAAAATATGGAGTTGCAATGAATGTTGATCATTTAAGAAACTCCGTTAATATTGATGATGCAAATCAAGGTTCAGCAATTAAATTAAAGCAAGTTGCACCATGTATTAATGAATATAGCAAGGCACCATCTGGTCATCAAGCTACTACTAATTGGAATATTTTTAGATCTTCAGTAATTGATTCAAAATGGACAAATAGTGAAGATGGAAATGGTAAATTTTATAATTTAACAGTTTTAGAGAAACATCCATATTCTACACAAACATTTGTTCCAATGGGTCGTTTGAGTGATGAAGATGCATATGTTGTTAATGTTGCACCTGATAAAGATGGACAACCAGATTACAAAAAAGTTGAATCATATGTTTTTAAGGGTAATACAGCTGTTACATATAATGCTAATACATGGCATAGTCCGATGGTTGTTTTAGGTAAAACTACAGATTTTTGTGTTGTCACAAATGAAAATGATGTTGATGAAGAAAACTGTGTTGAAGTATTTTATAATCCAGGAATCAAAATTCATGTTGCAGGATTGTAAGGTTTGGTATGTTATTTAAAATTTTTTCTAATTTTTTATTTAATACTATAGATTACACGTCAAAAATATACAAATATGATATTAGATTTGTAAATTATGCATCAACGTCCATTGCAGCTGATGTATTTTCTGAAGCTTCTGTAGGTTGATCATTTTGTTCATCATTATCTTCGTCATCTTCATCATCTTCATCATCAACACCAGCACCAACACCTGTGCTTCTATTATTTGATAAAGTATCTAATAAAGATAACCATTGCTCTACTTTATCATCATCATATACAGTAAAAGCATCATCTTTACCAACAACTGCAACTGTTGTATTTGCAGAAGTTAATTCTTTATCTTGAGCTAAAGTATCTCTTAAAGCTGTGAGAGCATATTCAATTAATTGTTCCTTTGAAGCATTTGGAAATTCTTCAAATTTACGTTCAAAGAAAGTTTTAGCAGCTTGAGATCTAGCACCAATTGCAGTTGCAACATATTCTAAAGCTGAACCTGAAGGTAAAAATTCAAAAAGATGTGGACCTGATTCATCAAAACCTGCAATTAATAAACCAACACCATAAGGTCTACCACCAGCAGATTGAGTATTTGTTTGAGCTTTATCAGCAATTGAATTAACTGCCTTTTGAATATTAAGCGGTCTATTGAACACCATTTGTGAAGACATTGCTTGTTGACGTAAATAATTTGATAAAATTCTAGCATCAGGAGCTAAACCTGCAAGAGCAACACCCATATGATTATCAACACGAATAATTTTCTTTTGATATGAACCTAATTCCTCTGCATTTCTCTTAAGAGCAGCCAACACTACATGATTTTTACTTACAAGTCCAACAGCAGCTGAACCTTGTTTAATTGCCTCCACAGCATATTCAATTTGAAATATACGACCAGTTGGAGAAAATGTAGTAGCGTCGTTATCGTAGTTATTTCTAAACATTGATGAATACTGTGTTGTCTATTTAAGATATATTGTTTACCAATAAAGATTAATGTCTTCCCCTGAGGGCAAACCTTCAATCCCAGTGCAGTAGTATTTCTTGTATTAAAGTGAAATAATTGACAAAATTGCGAGAAGTTGTTAAAATTGCGAAATAAGAAAAAAAAACCTTCTTAAATTTCCGAAGTGTTTCCGTAATACTATATAAAATAAAATGGCATCAATTCAACATCCTATATATATAATAGTTTTATCTCTAATTAACTTGCCTTAATGAAGCTCTATTCTCTGGAGTAGACCTAGCCTTTTCACGTTCAATCTATACCTACATACATACAATCACATACATCAATGTCACTGCGTTTTAGTCCACTTACACGAATTATAGCACTCAGTGGTCTTCTTGCATTTGGATTTCTTTTAGTGGCATTGGCTAATGCTTTATATTCATCATGGTTACCAATCTTTGATGCATTAATATTTGCCGTTGCTCATGTTCCTGTTTTACTTACACAATCTTATGATTCATCATCGCTTGACTTAGATTCATTTGATGGACATTTTAATGATTCTCCAGCATCAGATTTGGGTAAATGGATATCAAGTTTCCTGTTAACAGCTGCTGTTGTATGGCCAATCGCACTTTCACGTAATGCAATTCTACCATCTACAGCTTCAATAATAACTATTA
Source organism: Pichia eremophila (assembly GCA_030579415.1). Lineage (NCBI taxonomy): Eukaryota > Fungi > Ascomycota > Pichiomycetes > Pichiales > Pichiaceae > Pichia > Pichia eremophila. Next base: position 71,649 of record JAKTQW010000014.1, on the reverse strand, counting down.
TTGGTGGTATACTAATTTATACTACAATTGTATTATTTACAACATTTTTCAGTACTTTAACTGATGATGATGATCCATTCTCTATGTAGCATTTTTTATATTAATATCTTTAATAAAAGAAAATAGCAATAAATCTCTTATCTAATAATAAATTTTCATCATATATAATAACGGATGCTCCTCGAAATCTTAAATCTTTATGATATTTCAAAAAATTTCAATTAACTTTTTTCTTGATTTCAATCTTATTTTTTGGATTAGTGACTGACAATGTCTAAGAGAAAAGTAATCATCAACGATAAATCGTTTGTCGGTTTAGGTAAACGTTCAAAATCTGGGTGTTTAACTTGTCGGAAAAGAAAGAAAAAATGTGATGAAGTTCATCCGATCTGCGGATTATGCAAACAACGTAATTCTGAATGTATTTGGAGGGATGTTACTATAAATAACAAGAATCGACATTTTGATCTTAATTCAATAGTTGAATCTCAAAAATTGATAAAATCACAATTCAAAAAGCAAAATATATCTGAAAATTCATCATCAATTAAGAAACCACAACACTTTAATAAGATCAAACCCGTTCTCCACAGTTCTACCTCCCAGAGTACTGAATTATACAATTTGACAAAAGATTTAAGTAAAATCCCACAGGGATTATTTTCCCCTAAAAACTTTTTAAGTAGCCCAGATCTTAGTCGTGCAGTTGATGAATTAATGGATAATGATTCAATGTTTGAAGGTTTTATTGATAATATTGTAGATCATATACAATCACCTCAATTTAATCCAGATTTTAGTTTATTGGATTCCACAATTCAATCAAGTTTAACATATGCAACTGATCTTGTTAATGAAAGTCGACGAAATTCAACACAAGATATTGATTCCAAAAACAAAGATAATAATAATCAACCTCCACTTTCACCTTTGAGGTATTTTATGAATTTCAATGAAGTAGAGAATAATACGCTTGACGAAAGTAATGATTCAAAAATCATTAAAGTTAATCAATCTACTATATCTCCTGAAATATGTTCGAATGAAGAAATTTTTGATAATAATAATGATGATGATGTGAATATAGAAGAATGCGTGGAAGATGATGATGATCTAGAAAATGATAAATACCCACCAATGGATGAATCTCAAATACTTGAAAATGCCTATGTCTCAGATGCTGAACTTATCAAAATATTCAAATCTAAAAAATTCCATTCATACCTTAAACCGACCGTTCATTTACTACTAAACAAAAATAACTCATTGAATATCATAAATCCATCATCAACTATTATGAGACAATTAGATGGTACTGGGAAACTATTTCTTGAACATTATGTTACAAATTTAGCAATGAATCAATTAGATATAGGTAATAAACAATTCTTCCTTGATTATGCATTAAGTGTTGCATCAACTGATAAAGCTATATTATATTGTTTGGTAGCTTGGGGAGGTATGTTTTTAGTTGGTAGAAACAATGAAGATGCTAATAAATATTTCGAAAATAGTTATAAATTAATACAGAATCGGAGAAACTCAAATAAAATAGAAGAAATTATCAATGATGATGAAATTAATACTAATAATAGTTCAAAGAAATTTTTAATAACACAGGATGATTACAACAATTCTTCTTCAAAGAATGATGTTTCGACAAATTTGATCTTACGAACCAAAAAGTTGCCAAATGATGAAAATATCAAATGTTTATTGTTTTACATTTTATTAATATGTGCTGAAATCTCAACTGGTGATGTATCAAGATGGTATCAAATGTTATTACAATGTAAAGATATACTTGACAATTATGGAAGTTTAGGGGAGTTTATCAAAATTAATCAAAATAGTAAAGTTGCCAAATGGATTATCAGTAATATTTTCTATCATGATGTTCTATCAACAAAAACGCTTGATTATGGTACATTATTTTCATTTGATGAATACAAATATGTTTTCCAAACACAAAAGATTTTACAAAACGGAGATTACGGATTGGATCCATTTTACGGATTATCACAAGATTTATATTTATTATTAGCAAATGTTGCAAACCATAGAAAGACTATTAAAAATCTGAAATTCCCATTGAATTTCATTCCGACAACTGGAATTTCAAGTATACCAAATGAAAAATATTCTAAAGAGACAATTAAATCATGGTTTGAAATTTTCGATAGTCAAATATTGAAATGTAAACCACCTAAAAATATGCTTGAATTGTTATCAAATTTGGATTTTACGGGGAAATTACTTGAATATCATTTAACTTGGTTTGAATTAACACAAATATGTCTTAGAATTTATATTAGGATAAATTTTAAAGAGATTGAATTTGATAATGTTGAAATTCAAAACCTGAGAAGTAAAGCTGTTAAACTTTTCAATATATTAATTGGTACGAAGTTACAAACATTATTAGGGTTATCATTATTAATGATTGGAGTTACTTCAGTTACTGTTGAAGATCGAATCAAATTAAAATCAATCTACGAAAAATTCTTATGTACTTTCCAAATTGTTAACGTTCAAGTTTGTTGGGAAATTATTCAACAAGTTTGGAATAAATATGATAATGAAGTTTACTATGATAAAAAACATTATGTTGATTGGCCTGAAGTGGTTAATGCAATGGGCTGGAACTGTTGCTTTACTTAATTAATCCAAAATTTTCGTATTTTTTAAATGCGTATATTACATCGTTATATATTATATATTATCAATTTAATAAATTCTTCAAAAAATCATTCTTGGGAATCACCTTTATAAATTTCCTTCGTTCCTCTCATTAATTCGTGAAGTTGAATGATTTGATCATCTGACATTTTTTCAAGCATATCATCCTCGAGATGATATTTCTTCCAATCTTGTTCAGTATTTTGTAAAACCATTTCAAGATATTTTTGCCATGAACTTAAAAATCCAATAATTTGTAAAGGATTATCAATTTTTTGATGAGCTCTAAATTCAGCCTTGACATACATATCACCCAGACTACGTTGATCAAATGGTAATTTACGGTGAGCTCTTAAAATTTCTCTGTATAACGATAATGGTGGTAATAATGGATTTTGAACTTTCTTTGGTTCCTTCATAGTAACCTTAAATGGGAGTTTGGATGCGTTATTTCTTAAACACTGTATTATTCTCATGACTTGGTTTTTTTCGTTACCGATTTAGAAACATGTTGTAGACATCCTGATTAGAAGTTGAATTATTTCAAAATTTCAGCATGTTTTTTCTGCAACTTAATAATGCTGGAAAATTAAATTCCGCGTTTCAACATCAAAGGATCCGACATCGACAATTATTATGTTGACGAGCCGCCTGTTTCAGATATAGATGTCAGTTTAATTGGGAACTATGACTCTATTTCTTTCCAGAATTGCAGAAAAGAGTTTTATTTAAAGTGTTTGAGTGTGGTTTAGAATAAAATTGGAAATTAAATGGGTAAATGTTAATTTATGTGTGTGAAGTGAAGTGAAATAGTATACACCACGACATTGGCTTTGTTGTGATTTGGTTAGTTTTAAAAATTATTTTTGTAATTAAGTTTATGAAATTAAATATATTAAGCTCAAATCACTAATATAGTCATAATAGCACCTCTCTTACAGTTTAAGTGTATTGATGTACCATTTAAATGTGTCTTTTTGCATTTTTATAATTTTTAGAGAATTTATTAAAAATTATAAATATTTTTTAAGAACTAACTAAAAATAATAAACAAAAATTATTTTGGGAGATACTTTTTTATGTCCTTCTAATATAACTGGGTTATAAAGGTACCATAAGATATATAAGAAAAGACAAACAAAGTAAATAAACCATAGAAGACACAAAATCCGAATTCAATTGTTGTAACATAGGAGAATTTTCGTATTCCGAATCTGAATCAAATTTACCATCTTGATTTTCCAGACTGCTTTGCCGTTGATAAAACCCTGATATACTTCTTTTCTTTCTATTATTTTTTCTGGATTTTGGGAATACTTTTTTTATCATAAAAACGACAAATAAGATTATTATTGATGTTATTATTAACCCCGCTAATCTATCCATTTTTGATATCTTTTCTTCAGCATAGGTCAGGACTTTTACAGCTGAGGACTTAATACTAGGTTCATTTTCCGATATTGAATCAATATCAACAAGTTTATAATTGAAGGTTCCTAAACCTTTTTTTTCAACTGGCTCAAAAAAATTTGATTCCTTTGGAAGTACCAATTCTATATTTTTAGTGTTTCTATATTGATGCTCTATCAATAGAACCGGATCATTCTGTGCTTGTGGTACTGTCATTGACCAATTATTGTGTGAATAAAAATTCAATTAATACCCCAGAGGAAAGATAACCGAACTGAAATGTCACAAAGATTCAATGTGCATAATGTTTGATACAGGGACTAAAACCTCGCTTAAAAAAGTTAGTGCAATGCTATATACCAAAAGAAACGTTTTTCTCGGTAACTCAGTAACCCCTTTATTATTAAGGTTTTATCATCAAACTTCACCCTCTCAAACGATGTGATTCAATGAGGAAGTAGGTTTTGTTTATTTGTGATTACAATGTTTCAGTTTGGATATTTCACCCGTCCTTTTGTTGATCAAATGTACACGGTTTCTTTCTACATATAAATCGTATATATATATATTACGCGTGGCCGAAACAATTATGACGGAACAGTTCATTATTAGTATTTAAATTACGTAATCATTTCATTATGATTGTTGATTGATATAATATGATAATACTTCTTCTATAACGGTTAACTGAAACTATACACTGAATATAAACAAATAAATTTTATATATAAATGACGGTAACAGTCAAGCAAAGATGACAAAACAAGGTTGATTAACTGTAATTTTTTGAAAATTTTAAAATTGAAAATTGAATAAAACTGAACTATTAAATAATGAAATTGACTCAATTATTGTTGAGCACATTGAACACCTGGTTGTCCACCTTCTTCATATTCATCCTCTTCATCATCATAATATCCACCACGTTGGTTAGATGATCTAGATTGATGTTTTATTGGATCAAAGTCTTCAAATGTACATGAATCATCAACTTCAACACCTTTTGGAATCTCAACTTCTTTTCTCTTTGGTAAGATATTCTCTAATTCCTTTAATTTTTCTTCAGAAGTAAAATTGTTAGGAGGGAATTCAACAGTAAATTTAACAATTAAATTACCATAACCACCATGTTTTGGAATTGGCATACCTTTACCTGAAATAACTTTAGTAGAATCTGGTGCAATAACTTCACCTGGTAAAGTAGTTAATTTTAAGTATTCACCACTAACATGTTTAAATGCAATTTCACCACCAGCTAAGGCAGTTAAAAGATCAACCTTTTGTTCAATATATAAATCATCACCCTTTCTAGTGTAAACATCATGTTTCTTTTCTTCAACAACGAAAACAACATCACCTGGAATAATATCTGGTCCTTGATCACCTTCACCTTGGAAGACAACTCTTTGACCAGCTTTCATACCTGGATAAATATTAACTTCAAGAATTTTTCTTTCATTTGCAATTTTTTTACCATTACATGCTTTACATTTGTCAGCAGCTGAGACAATATCACCTTCACCATGACATGCATCACATTGAATTTGCATTCTTTGAATCATTGGACCCATTTGTCTAGTAACAAATTTAGTACCAAGACCATTACATGAAGTACATTTCTTAACATTCTTACCACCTTTACCATCACAAGATTTACAAAGGATAGTTTTATTTAATGCAAGTTTTGAAACTTTACCCTTGTATAATTCTTCTAATGAAACACTTATAGTATGTTTAATATCTCTACCTCTTTGTGGACCTTGTGGTCTACCAGCACCTCCACCACCAAAAAATTGAGAGAAGATATCACTGGCATCCATACCACCCATACCACCCATACCACCATTCATACCCTTTTCACCATATTGATCATATAAATCTCTCTTCTCTGGATCACTTAAAATTTCATAAGCTGCAGTCATTTCCTTAAATTTTTCTGCTGCTTCAGGTGATGGATTCTTATCCGGATGGTATTTAAGAGCACCAAGTCTGTATGCTTTTTTCAGTTGTTGTTCACTTGCATCAGGTTGAACTCCTAATGCATCATATAATTTAGTATCTGCAACCATATTTTCTTAATTAAAGTAATCTATCTATTGATATCAAATAAACGAACCGGTTCGTGTGATTTTATTAACAACTAAATATACAAGATAAAAATAAAAACAAGTAGAAAACCTTTTAAAGAATTACAATAAGATTAAACGCCACCAGTGTCAACTTTTCAACAATTGTATTTTCCACGTTGATTGGAAATTTCAATTTTCGAGAACCTTCTATTATTCCCAAAGCGGATATAATTAGCTTTCACTTTGCCTACATGAATCGCACTTTTTTATTGTCTCAATAAGTTACCCGTTTGGGCAATAATATTGTCTATACATGGTAGTGTTAACTGTTTCAGTGTTTTAAAAGGTTTACCCCCCGCTACAGGGCTGCTCTTGGAGGAAATCTTGGCGGGTTATTATTATAGTTACTCGGCGGAGCTCTCGTAGCATTGCTAGTAGGTTGTTGTTGTTGTTGTCCTGACGGTTTGGTGTTATTCTCAGAAAATGCATGGTTTCCGTAAGTCGTTTGCGTATGCACCTCTTCCAGTGGATAATTTTCAGCATTGTTATAAGCTCCATTCTGTTTTTCTCGCCTAATAAGAATTTTAGTGACCTCCGTATGTATGATGGCTGCATTTCTTGTAGAACAACCATTTAACCATGCAAATAATGATCCAATAACAGGAGGAAATGTCAAAAGTAAGTCAAACAGTATATTTGCCTGAAGTTTAGCAACTGTTTTAGCATCTAAATGATAAAACATACCAGCTTTAGTAGTAAGTCTAGCATGAACTGCGTACATTAAAAATGGCCCTATAACTGGTAATGCAACAAGAATCGGACCTAATCCAATTCCACAATCAACAGGATAACAACCCATAAAACATTTATCATCCACCCAAGCACGTTTTTGTACCCATTTCCACATCTTTTGCTCCTCCTTAGTAGCACTTTCTCTAAGTTTTAGTTTCTTTGTTTTACCATCTGGTGTTTCATATCTATACGGATCTTTTGTTTTTACTTTTTCTTCGGCAAATTCATTCCATTTGTCAATCGCAGTATCAATTGCTAAATCTTTGGCTATTCCGCCAACAAACCCATTAACGTAGTTCATTATAATGTTCTTGTTCTTGCAGAAGGAAGAAACAACATCTGGAAACAGTACTAATTTCTTTTAAGTGATGCGAATCTGGCTTAGCATCAATTTTTGAACACTGTAAGTTGACACCGAGGCTGTATTTTTCTTTTGTGGACTAGAATATAAATCACTACATATATATATATATAATATATATTTCGACAATATACCAACACTTTATAAACAACAATTATCCTTTAATAGAACAATATGCCGTTCAAATTTGAAAATTTACCGAGAGATTATGAACAATTGCAAGTTCCGGTATACATTTTAAAGGGTCACAGTTCCTCTAAAAAGGACGGGGTCATTGGTGCTTTCAGTGATAAATTCTCAGATCAATTCTATGAGGTTACAGAAGGTTATTTTAAAGCATACTTGGTCTTAAGTCCCGGTGTGAATCAAATTACTTTAAAACATCTCGATGGGAAATTTCAACAAAATGGTTATGCTGCATACAATATAGCTGCTAAACCATACAATGAAATAACAATCACATTAAATTATTCACCTATTTCAGATAGTCAGTTCAACGTCCCAAAAGTTCATCTTTGTGTGTTAGTTGCTAGAGATTCTCCAGCATTGTTTGATTGCCCTAGTGATAAGTTATACGAAGGAAATAACTTGAATACAGCTATTAAAAAGTTACGAGTTGGTGGAAGATTAATGCAAGCATTTACACAAGATGAAATGAGCAAAAATAATGTTGGTAAAAGATGTTTTAGATTTATTGAGGAAAATACCCTTTCAACTATCAGTTATCAAGAAGAAATGAATAAAGCTCAAAGAGAGGAAATTAAAATTCATGTTATAAGAAGTAAACATACTGTTGCTGAAATCAGAGATGCCAATTACGCTCAACAAAATTCAAATGCAAAAGAAGCTGGAAAGTTATTTGATTTTGCTCTAGAAGCATTGAGAGATTATGGAGGCGAATTCTCAGATAATGCAACATCAAACACACCAGCAATTGCTGCAGTTCAAATTTTAGATGCTCATTGGGATAAGTCAGCAAATTTAATAAGAGGCCATGCAGCTTTAGGTGGTGGTACAGATAGAATTAAATTAGCAATTTTTGGCTCTCAAGGTTTACATTCTTGGCCAATGAATTGGGAATCTGTTCACAAAGCATTCACAGATTGTTCACCTTTGAATACTAATGAAGTTGCTAATGATTGTAATGAATGTAGTCAATATTGGGAGTGTTTATGTGTTTCTTTAGGTGCATTCTTACATGAGATTGGCCATGCATTGGGTTGCCCTCATCAAGAGCATGGTGTTATGCTTAGAGACTATACCACAATGAATAGAAAATTCTCAACGATAGAAAAGAAGTGTATCAGAACCGGAAGGAATGAATGGGGTCCAGTTTTAAGTAGAGATGAACCTGGTTGGCATAGACTTGACATAATAAGATTTTTATTTCATCCTGCATTTTCATTACCAGGCGACTTTCAAGATACTGCATTCAAACCGATGTTTACTTTAGCTAACCAAGGAATGAAACTACCTCTTGATATATCAGCAGAACCAACTTTTATGGCAATTGATAACGATACACTCGATATTATGTGTGAGACTGGTATATACCTGGTCGAATGTCATGTTGGTGAATGGTCGAGATTAAGTTATGAATATCTACCACAAGGTTTAAACGGTCCAGGTCCACAAAAATACATAAGATTGAAACACAGTATAGTTCAAAAACAACTTGCATCACAATTCAAAAACAAACCTGTCCATTTAGAAGTACTATGTATGGGATTTGGTCAAAGAGGTATTGATGACATGAAGAAATATTTAATTGAAAACTCTAAAACTTTTAAGTTGTCAAATAATAGAAATGCAAAGAAGTCCGATCTATATGGGTTATCTAAATCCAATCCAGTTGAATGTGTTTTTCCAAACAAAAAGATTGTTTCTTTCAAAATCAGTCATGGTATGGCTTTGGATGGTATCGAAACAATCTTTGAAGATGGATCACATGTTACATTTGGTAATGCCAAATCACATTACTCAGAATTCAAACTTGATAAAGATGAATTTTTAACAGGAGTTGCATTTAGATCAGGTGGATGGGTTGATAGTGTTCAATTCATGACCAATAAAAGAGTAAGTAATAACTTTGGTGGGAATGGAGGAAGTATCCACAAGATTCTTTTACCTAAAGGTAGTGAACTAGTTGGATTTTATGGAAGTTTGGGCAGTTGGATAGACCAAGCTGGAATTTTCTACACTTAAAGGCATAAATCGTAATTATTGTAAATAAATAAAAAAGTTATACAAATATTTAGAATTATAATTATTTTGCATTACCGAAAACTTTTTCAAAAGCTTGCTCAAAATCAGCAATTAAGTCATCAATGTTTTCAATACCAACAGAAACTCTTAATAAATCCTTTGTAACACCAGCGGCAACTTTTTCTTCATCAGATAATTGTTCATGGGTAGTAGTCCATGGGTTGATGATTAAAGATTTTGCATCACCAACATTTGCTAAGTTAGAAAATATCTTCAGACTATCAACAAAACGTGGACCTGCTTCTTTAAATAGATCACCAGTTGGATTTGCAACATCCTTAACACCAAATGAAAGAACAGCACCATAACCGTTAACTAAATATTTCTTTGCATTCTCATGATAAGCATGAGATTTTAAACCTGGATAAGAAACCCAAGAAACATTTTCATTCTTTTCTAACCACTGTGCTAATTTAAGCGCATTAGAACCATGTCTTTCACCTCTTAAAGCTAAAGTTTCTAAACCTTGTAATAATAAGAAAGAACCGAATGGATTTTGACATGGTCCTAAATCTCTTAATAATTCAACTCTAACATATGCAATATATGCGAAGTCTCCAAACATATCATTTAAGATTGCACCATGATAACCTTCAGATGGTTTAGAGAATTGTGGGAATTTTTCTGGCCAGTCAGAGAATTTAAAACCATTATCCTTAGCCGGATCTTTGAAAATAACAACACCACCAATAGTAGTACCGTGACCACCAATCCATTTAGTTGCAGAATGTGTAACAACATCAGCACCATGATCAAATGGTTTACAGAAATAACCACCAGCACCAAAAGTGTTATCAACAATAACGCAAGCACCCTTGGAATGTGCATAATCAGTAATTTCCCTAAAATCTGGAATATTATATTTTGGGTTACCGATTGATTCAAGATAAACAGCTTTAGTTTTATCAGTAATTAAAGATTTAATTGATTCAAGATCATCACCTTCAGCAAATTTAACATCAATACCAAATAATTTTTTGAAGTTTTTAAAAGCATTATAAGTACCACCATAAAGGAAAGAAGTTGAGACAATTTCATCACCTGATTGAGCTGCAGCTAAGACAGCTAATAATTGAGCTGCTTGACCCGAAGAAGTTGCAACAGCCATTGAACCTCCTTCTAAAGCAGCCATTCTTTTTTCAAAGACATCATGAGTTGGGTTCATGATTCTTGAATAGATAAAACCTGGTTCTCTCAAACCAAATAAATCAGCACCATGTTTTGAGTCTCTAAAGACATATGATGATGATGCATAGATAGGAACTGCTCTTGCATTATTTGCACCTTCTGGAACTTCTTGTCCTGCTTGGACACAAACTGTACTAAAATCTGTTCAAAATTATATATATATAATGTTAGTATATACAACTTCAAAGATAAAGATGGAGATAATCAACCTCCGGTACCGGTGAAGTATTAGAGTTATCGATAAAATTCACATACCGGTCATTGTGATGATTCTTGTTTAATAAAAAGAAAATCAGACCAAACAAATAAAGTCAAGATATAAAGTCAAGATTAAAACTATTCATTTAACATTCGTAAAAGCTATAATATAATATATATGGGAATATTCTCTGGTTTTATACATAGGACACTAACTTCCGATTTGATCTTGTCGACAGTTTCTCGTTGAGTACGTATCAAACTGATTGTAGAAGATAACTCCATAATTTTGAAAAAGGGCGCAGTTCATTTTCCGATATGTAGAGTTATTATGTGAATAATCACCGCAATTTCACGTGACTTTGAATAAAAATTAAATATTATAGATATTATTTAATTTTGATAAAATAAATAATTTTTTTTTCTTTTTTTTCATTTTATATTTTAAATACATTACGTAAGTATCACAAAGTTTCATGAATTCCAATTAAAACTATTAATGAATGATTAAGTTTGAAGATTGCAAGGTTGCCCTTTTAGGAGTTACCCAAAGAGGAAGGTATATCTTTAATATAGTCTTATAAGGTATGGACTTAGTGAAATTTAGAATGAAAGGCAAAATGATAATTAGTAATGACAATTATTTTGTCTTTTAAATCATTCAGAGAACACACAAGAACACCTTAATAATTTAATAGCATGGTTTCAAGTGCAGCAGTGACAACTACAAATAAGTATTTACAATTAGCAATTGCCGTTATTATTATTGGTCTTTCCGGAAAAACCCTTTCAAACAGATCATCTTTAAGCTCTACTGCTGATGCGTTAAGTACATTTAATGTCGCAAATAATGGGACAAGTTTAGACTTAGTTAACTCCTGGAAGATTAATGCAGCAACTATATCCGCTGCTATATTCAGTTTTGTTTCATCTTCATTTAATTATGCCTACCCTTCTGTGATTTTCAGATATTTCATGCCAAAGGCGGATCTTATGGATTTTAATATTGGTTATACAACGAAAAAGTATATTGAAATACCATTTGAGACATTATCTCACAATAGTTTCCTTTCTGTTTCAAAAGCTCATACAAGTTACGTATCATCATTATTAACTTCAGAAACACTTAGTCATGTTTTTTGGTTTGTTAATATGATTGTTCAAGTTAGTGATTTTGCGTCATATAAATGTGGTTCTGTTGATAGTTTATTAGATGCTTATAATGTTACAGGTGTATCAAGCACTGTTATTACTAAAAACTTCTTTAATATTTTTGATAATTCATCATCAACTTCTTCAATTTATAATGATTTATATCAATCTCTTTTGAACTCCAACTTGACACAGTTGACTAATTTAACAGATGTTTCAATTGGTAACTTGAATGGAACTCAACTACAAACCAATCTTTTATTAGCTTTATCACAAGATTGTCAAATCAAAAAATCATCAATGGCTATGACAGTTATTTATTGGGTATCTCATGTTTTATCTTCTGGAATGTTAGTAAGTGAAATGACTTCTTTTTATAATAAGTTTTCATCAATTAAAATTTCAGCTGAGAATCTAACCAAGAAAGATGAATCCACTACTGGTCAAGAAGAAGAACAAGATGTAGTAGAAGAAGAAGTTACGGAAGAGGAGGAGGATAATTCAATAGATCATACTGAAAAAGAAACAAATGACTCTTTTGGACAAAAAGTTTATTTGGTGTTTGACCATCGTTGGGGTTTATTTAAAGCTATTATGAAAAGGAAACCTACAACTGAAGCTTAATTTTTTTATTTTGTATTAATCTTTTGATGAAATAGTTTTTGTTTTGATTTGCTCCTGTTTTTGTTAATATATTGCATATAGATACTTCATAGCGAACCTTTTTTTATTTTATAAATAATACTGTGAAACAAACAAACTTAGTTTAATAGTTTTGATTATACATAGCAAAGTTCAATAATAGTTAAAGTATAAAAAGTCGGACAGAAATGAAAGAATATTACCTCTTTATGAAATTGAGCAAAACAGAATGTAGCAAAGAAATTTTGAAAGTTTAAAAGAAAAGATGGATAAATGAAATAAGATAAATGATAGCGGATGGTGCTACATTTTTGTAAGCTAACCCACTAAATAATTCAACAGTTTGAGCCGCAACAAAACCACATACGTTAGATGTGGTGGATGTTGGAATTACCACTTCTGGGATTGCAGGAACAGTAACAGTATAAGTATGGGTGATAGTCGTAGTTGAGTAATACGTCTCTGATGGTGTCACAGCTGTCGTTGGTGAAACAACAGTAACATAAGTGTCTGGGAAATATGTGGATGTAATAGTTTTATATCCGGTTGTTAAAGATAAGCTTTCAGTAACATCACTATTGAAAACAATTAAAGTAGAAGTAACGATTTGCTCATAATATTGTGTAATGTAACTATAACTCAACTGTTCTTCAACTTTTTCAATTGTACTAATGTAAGTGGAATATTCTGTAGTTTCATAATCCGAATACATGTCAGTGTTTGTTAAATTATAGTAACCAGGTACCAAATTAGCTTTTGTCAAGTATGTTGATATTGGAGTTGTAATAGTTGTTCTTATTTTGGACACTACTGGAACGTTAACTGTAACAGTTTCAACTTTTGTAATAGTTTCTGTACCAGTGACAATCAAAAGTAAAGCGGAACTGGTACTGATAATGTAAGTCTTTGTGATAACATCACCGATAACGATTGTAGTTGTGTATGGTTGACCTGAAGTTTCAGTAAAAGTTGTTGAAATTTGATTATTATTGGTACTTGGTGAAGTTATCGGATTTGCGCTTGTGATAATTAATGTAGGTGTTATTGGAACATCTGGATTCCAAAGAGAAATTGAAGTTGATGTCTTGGTAGTAACTACAGGCGGAGCTGGTACCGCAGTTGTGATATCTGTGTTGTTTGGTTCCTCCAGAGCAGTTGTTGTTTCGGGATTGTTTGGTACAGGCTGTGTTGCAGTTGTTTCTGGAGCAACAATGGAGGTTGCAATTGATGGAGTAACAGTGGTAATGGTTGTTGGACCTTGACTTACTGTTCCAACAAGAGATGCATCAGTTGTGATTAAAATACAACCGTCACAGTTGAAATCAGGATTCCACTATATGAAATAAAATATATTCTTGTTAGTATTGGGCTCAATCAAAGAAGAAAAGATAAGGTTGATGGTGATGTAATTTGTAATGACAACTGCATTAAAAAAGTGGTAGCACTCTTACCCTTGTTTCTTCAGCAATGACGGAAGATGTTAAGACACATAATACAGTAAAAATAGAAAGTTTCATCACTTTTATTCAATATTCTCTTGACTAACAGAAAAGAAAAGACAGAACGTAAAGATGCATTTTAAAAAGGAACTGCAAATTCATCAAATACATCTCCTCCTTTGCAAGAAAGGGGCATTTGTTATATTTTGAAGGCTCATCACTTTACTCTCTAACTTTTTCAAAATAGTTTATTTTAATTAATATACACTTAGACTATTACATTGCTCATTCTACATTTTATCCAACTCTACCAGACTGATACCTTCGTCATGATAACCACGTAGTATACCGTAACTATTGTCAGCCTCATAATCACTGCTATCATAACCCTCATCATCTTCTTCATCTGATGAAACATAAAAATCACTTTCATCGAATTCTAATCCACAGTAACCACAAACAACCTCCATTATATCATTCCAATCTGCTAAATCTACTATATTCTTGTTATAAGTTTTTTGACGTGAATCTAGCCCCACTTCAATTAAAATGTTGGTCAAATTACATTTACCGACAAGCTTTTTAATAGATGTGTTTGAAACGGCAATCAAAATCATATCACTTATATCAACTGAATTTTTTGATTTTTCAACATAAGTTGATACTTTATTTGAAATAGTTTCATTCATATGACTATTTTTCAAATTATCTTTTTCTGAATACCCTGTTGTACCATACATTTCCAAAATTTCACGATATTTTTCCATTATATCGTTTATTATTTGAGTTTGGTTTTCTCCATCTTTATTCTGTGTGTTTGCCAAATTATTGATATTTTTCAAATATGACTTATCAATTTCACAACTATCTATAACATTACTTTCCATTGATAATGTAGATGTTGAACATAATAAGAGTAAAATATCAATACCAATCATTAACAGACTTTTCACCATATTTTGAATAGATATTATTGAGCTTCTTATAAGTTTAGACTGATTAATGATAATTATTGCTTTCAAAGGTTTCTGTTGAAATATTAATGAGTTAATTGTACCTTCATAAAATCTTGGACAAACCCCAGTTGGAAGTCTTCTATGTCCATCCTCTCCAATATAACTTTTCAACGTTCCAAGAGTTTCTAAATCTGAATTATCATCATATGTATAAATATCTTTAATTTTCTCATTCTTTCTATGATATACCTCCAATATATCATCAAATTCATTCACATTGAGTGTACTAGTAATCAGTGATGATTCTATATTAAGCTTCAAATTCGACAAAACAGATCTCCATTTAGATTCTAAACCCTTAGAATTGAAGATTAATTTATAATGTTCTACTGAATTCTTACTTTTCTTAATCAAAATGGATCCAGCTTCACTGGAGTCAATAAAGGTGGATAAGTTGATACTAATCAAGCCAAACATATAATCATCACACCTGATGTGCAATAACATGTGTTGAAACAAATAACAATAGTTTTCTTTAATAGAGGAGCTTTCACAATCTTTATTAATAGTTAAAAGATTAATTTTATCAACCATTCTGAATTTACCCAATGATTTGATGAAATCCGGTGTTAAACGGAACCCCATCTCACCAGTACTTTTTATAATGTCATATTCAGATAGTTCTACTAAATCATCTATTATTTTTTCTTGAAAATTATCGAATGAGAAATGATTGTAAGAGTTATGAGGCTTTGTATTTGAGTTATGTGAAGATGTAACAATTGAAGAAGTACCTAACGCAAATGATCCCCTTGATGGTTTTTTACTGTGTGTTTTAGGAAATGGTATCTTTTTAGATTGAGACGTAGATTTCTTATGGGTTTTCAAGTTAGGACTTAACGAGTTATCACTTTTCAATTCACTGTTAATTTTTATGTGTTTTTCAACAGGTACAATAAAATCTTCATCTGTAGTATTGTTATGTTGAGCCAAGTACGAGATCGGAGTATTTAATGTATCAATATATTTGGAGCTATCAGAAAAAGCTGTAGTAGATGGTGATTCAAAAGATAACAGAGACGAGTTAATGGATTTCAATGGTTTCGTCATTTGATTAGTTATTATATGCGTGTAACAATCTGTCAAAACATCATCATGAACAGGAATACATTTGGAATTATTATCACACAGAGAACATAAAGGTAAGAGTTCCATAACTTTCTGTTTATCAGTAATATGCAAACCTGTGAGTGAAAGGTTTAAATCTATTTCCATTAGTAAGCACTCTTCATGGATCATATGTTGACAAGTCAACTCAATTATTCTTTCTGTATCTTGAACATTATATGATACATCCAAATCTAAGTAACAAATGCAACATTTCTTTTCTTTTACTAGTGATCTCATTTTGACTGTAGGTGATGATGTGAAGAGAGGAGTTATTGGTAATGATACTTCATTCGGTTCCTTGATATAGTAATTATTGTTTTGGTAACTTATATCATTGCTTGAATCATAATCTCCAGAATTATTGGTATGTTTGAATTTATCTAGAATGGGCGATGATTGTGTTGGGGGAAACTGTGTCATTACTGATAATGGTTCACTAGGTTTTCTAGGTTTCCTGCTTGTTGTGTTTGAAATTGTTCCTGAATTTTTGAAAAGTTTTAATTTCTTCTTAAAACTAGCAATCTTCTTAGTATACTGTTCTGAAGAGCTCGGTACATTGGGAAGTGGTGGTGGTGTTTGAGGTGTTTTAGGTGTTTTAGTGACAATATTAGTCGTTCCTAGGAAATGTCTATTAATATTTGGTTCAAGTTGATCAATCATGTCTTTATCCATGAAGCTACCCAAGTGTAGTCTTGATGGAATCAGCCTCTTATCATTTTGCCGATGCTGCATCCTTGTTTGTAGAATTGATCTGATATAAAGAGACCAGAAGCAATGCCTTACCAGTAAAAGATCTTTAAACAACCTGCAATGTTCCGTATGAAAATGCATGGAAATTCCAGCCCCTAAGGGTATACCTGAAACAAAACATTACGTCAGCGTGTTTCACTATTGCATGTTTACCTTGGGATGATATAAAAAATATTTTTGAAATTTATGTGAAGGTTTTTAATCTTGAATTATTTAATCAGGAACAACGAAATAATATATATATATATATATATATATACATATATGAAGTTGTGAGTGATATGGGTATATGTAGTAATTCTCCAACAAAGGCACCCAAAACTACAAACAATTTAACAACCAGCAACATTAACGGTATAGCATTTGGTGATGATCCAAGTGATGTCTGGAAGGCCACAAGAGTAGCTTGTACAACAGCAATTATGAAGGCATTTCAGTTAATCAGTGACAAAGAAACAGTTGAAAAGGAAGTTTCTGAAGCAAAGGCAAATGATAAACAAGAAGAACTTAGGGATTTTGCCAAAATGTATGAGTTAATGCTTTACAAAAAACACAGTAATTCACTGACTGATTACAAATCACGATTTAGAAAAGATCTAACTGCCTTGAAAAGTAGCAAGACAAAATTTGCTAAAGATATTATCTCTGGTAATTTGACAGTAGCAGAGTTTGTAAAATTTGACGACAAAGAATTATTAACTAAAAAACAGAAGCTGAAAGATAACGAACTGTTGAATACAGAGCTGAAAAACTCAATAGGGAAACAATTTCCTACAAACATCAATCAAATTAAAAACCAAAACTTAACTCTTCCAGATCACTGGTGGGCTTCAGGCAGCGCTGCTAAACTTGATGCAATTTTTGATCTAGAATAAAAAGTATTTATAAAACTATTATAACTGATGTATACATGTACCACCAAGAATCTAATCAATTTCAATAATACTCACTTCATCTGATGATGAATCAATAACCTCAGCTGACTCCATCAACCTTTCATCTTTTTGTTTCTTTAAATCCTTCTGCGGAGATAAATGACCAAACTCATTTAGTTCTAACAAAGGTAAATTTGATGATTTTCTAAAGTTCCTTGACACATGTTGTTCATTATCGTGACTCGTCTCTCTTTCAAATTTGACACTACTGTCATCATCATTGACCTCATCAACGAGAGGAGTATCAATTATCAATTTTGCTCTTTTTGTATCACGTAACTCATTTGCAAAAATATCATTTTTCCTTTTCAAATATAAGTTGTCATACACAACCGAACCTGTATTATCTTCTATTTTGGAATCATCTATAGCAGATGTCTTGATTAATGATACATTTTTGGTAGGAGATACTTTGAAAAAGTTTGTAATATGTAATTGTTTGGTTGCTGAGCCCACTGATTTTACTAATTTGACTTTAGTTGCTGTTTCTTTAGTGATACCAGTTGATATTTCATTATTTTTATCATCATTTTCACTTTCATCTGTCATTTTTAAAAATTTAACATCTTCAGAGTCACCCTTTCCAATACTTTCAGTATTTTGCACATCGTTTGATGTATCAAATAAATTCTCAGTATTAGAACGTGTGTTAGAATATTCGGATATAAGAACACATGTCTTCAATTTATCCGGAGATAAAAATGGATTGAACGATTCATCAGAAGGTAAGACATCAAGTTTTGAATGCTCATTAACAACAGCATCACTACTTCCAACTTCACCACCCAATGGAGGGACACCGTTGCCACTTTCAGAAACACCAGTATCTGCATTCTTTCTTTCGAAAATTTCATTGACAATAGGCTCATTTTGCTCGTTCAAAGGTATATTGTTGTTTTCAGAATTATTTATTGAAACTTCAGTGTCAATTTCTACTTCAGGGGTAGATATTTTGGATACTACATTAGAATTATCACTAGTAACATTATGATGACTATTGATTTGTGACTTAACAATATTTCTTAATTCTTTCAATTCATTTTGTCTCTTTTCCTCTAGTAAAATTGCTTCTTCATCAGCTTTCTTTTTAGACCTTTCCAAATCAGTTTCGTAAGGATACAATTTTGTGATTTGAAATTTATCCAATATTTCATTAAACTTGGCTAACTCTTCCGTATTAAATGATCTATCATGAGCAGAAATTAATTTTTCAAATTCTTTATCTTCTTTGTTTTCCTTGGTCTCTTTTGTCATAACGCCAATACTTGAACGTTCAATCTCACTATCATCATATGTACCAGTTAGATTATAATTCAATGTTTCACCTTGATTAGTATCATCTTTCAATTTTTCAACAATTTTGGCAGTATTTAATAAAATCTTACTTGCATGTGGAACAATATCCCTTCTAGCAATTTTTATTTTTTCCTTGGTAGGAGTTCCATTATTTGCATCATGAAGGGATAAATAGTTAATAATCAAGCATTTTTCCTCAAACGATAGATTGGAAACATCAGTTTTTGCACTATCATCAGCATGAATATTGACTTTGATTTGTTGATTTTCGGGTGGCTCAACAAATGTATTGAATTGTTTATCTGATTCATCTTCAACCCTATTTGGTATATCTGGAGTTGATTGTTTTGATTTACTTTCATAAAATACTTTTGAAAGATGAAGTAAGTTTGAGATTGGGATACTGTTCCCTTTGTCAGCTATAATTGAATCAAATAAATATGGAAAAAACATTTTCATGTAAATACTCAAGAAACACTCATCAATAGCACCTGTAGCTCCAAAGCCTGTAGCCAATTTTCTAAAACCTTGTGTTTCACTCAAAAAATATAGGTGAAGTAATTTTTCATCATCATACTCTTCATCATTATTAAATTTATCAGCAAACTTTGACGAGTAATTGATGAAATCAGAAAACTTAATAATCGAAATCATATCATCTAAAAATCCAGGCTCAACAGAAATACTATTCTTAATAAGGACACATATACGTAGCATCATATTATCAAATGTTTTAGTTAAATTAACCATAATAGAACCAGCTCTTCTCATCTTTTTAACTAATATAATAAGGGAATAAAGATCACCAGATTCATAAAGTAATTTAACTAAGAAGTTGGTATAAACAGCATTGTAGATAAAATGTTTACCAGGTCTCTCAATAGCAGGTTTCCAAATAGTACTTAATTGCCTGGTATTTGGTTTTAAGTTGATGATAGATTTCATCTCTTCTTTAGCATTCTTTATGTCATGATCAAAATAGTAATAAGATTCAGCTAATCTATAGACAGGACGATGTTGCCAGTTTTTCTTATCATATGAAATTATTTTATGTAAAATTCTAAAAGTTACATCTCTGACAGAAGCAGTTTTTAAAAATTCATCATCAAGGACATTCTCAAATAATGCATTTTGACGGAGATAAAGATAAGCTTCCCCTTGTTTTATTTTATTCAATTTCAGATATTTCATAACAGCAGAAAAAAGGTAATAATGTGGTTCAATGACAGGATCATCTTTATTACTTTGTTTCGAAGCTAGATCACAAGATATGATCAAATTTTTAATGATTCCATGACAATCTTTTAAGTCTTCGTTATATTTCAACTTCATCATTGTTTTGGATAAGTACAGATAATCAAACCAATTTGGATTAAGTTCAGTAGCAAGCTTAAATGATAATTCTAAAATTTTGAATACTGCATTACTTGGAATTATATTACTTTTCAACTTTAAGAAAGCAGGTTTAAAATCTTCACTTTTTTCAGAATCTATGAATATATGGAAAGCATTTTTGTTCATTGGTTCCATCCATGAATTATATAGTTCTTTACCAAACGAATTCCATAGGGTAGGTAGAACTTCTTTAACAGAATCCTGTTCACAGGGTTTTAATCTCATATAAATTGATATGGCATTAAGGTAACATAATAACGCCTTTTTCTCTGTCATAGCTGTAGCTTGTTTTCTCTCTAAAGAATTTAATTTATCAGCTGTCCATATCAAATCATCCTCCACAGTGTAAGAGTAAACTTGCCCAAGAGCAACCCATGTCTCAAATCTATTACAACCACAAAAAATATCATTCTCAAGAACTTTTATAACCTTAACCAACTCAGTAGCTCTACTTTGCATTGTTCTTTTACGAATTCTAAAAAAATGAAGCCCAACCAAACCTTCAAGATAGTATAAACCATTTTTCCCAATTTCAACGGATGGTTGGGAAGGTGGTGTAAATTCTAATTCCATTTTACCGTTGAAAACATCAGTGACAAAATTTAATGAAATATTTTGATCTGTTAAGTAAGAATCTAACTTTTGCTTATTCTCTAACACAACTGCATCATTTTCTAATTCACCAACAGCTTCTATAACACTATCGATTATAAGTTTCATATCATTTCTAGGAGGTGACGAGACTGGATGTTTTTTATTATCAAAACAAAATTTAAAAACAAATCTTGAAATTTGAATTGCATCTTCAAGTGTCATCTTCTTTGGTTTACATTTATGATCAAAAGTTTCAAATCTTTCAAGTGAAATTGAAAATCCAAAACGACAATGTAATACTTGGAAAATATCATTACATGAAAACATTATATTTATTGGAGTTAATTTATAATGAATAAATTTCAAAAATATTCCATTATCAACAGATGAACACAAATTATTGATTCCCAATTGTAAATGACAAATACTGTAAAAATCAGTAATAGTAGAAGGCAATGAAACGTTCAGAGCCATTGGATAATATGCTGCCAAAAGAAAGAAACATGCAACATAACATTGATTAAAGACATCAGTTGTACTATTATTTTGAGTTAAAATATTATGTCGAATTGTTGATGGATTGTTCTTTTTATATGAGAAATAAGAAGTAACGACGTAGAGTATTCTAGTTATGGATAACATCAGAATTTTTGCTTCTTTCTTAAAATCAACAGCTGTTTCATGATCACTCATAAAACATTTAAATTTGGTTGCATCACAGAATTGAATAAATGTTCTAGAAAAATAAGTGAAAAAACCTATTAAATTCAATAATCTAAATTTTGATTCCTCAACTGTCAACCCTTTCATTGATTCATAATTTAATTCAGATGTTATCATTTTAACAACATTTTCAAATGCATATTTATAACCTATTATATCTTTCTTTATTTTATAAAATCTTAATAATAAAGACCATAAACGTAACTTCATTTCTAAATTAGATTGAAAAATAAAAGATTCAAGTTGTAATTTTAAAGGTTCATTCTCCTTTTGCGTGACTGGTTTCTTGAGTAAAACAGATTCTAAAATTTCATTAGCCTTTTCATTGGAATCAAAGATTTCTAAGATTCTAATCTTGGAAAGTTGTGTTTGAATTGAGTCATATGAAAGAACAGGAATCTCTTCAAAATTGGTATATGGAATATAATACTTTTCTGCTTGAACAATTGTAGAGAGTTGTTGAAGAATATCAGTTAATTTTGATGTATCTATAGATTCGATATTTGTTTGTAAAAAGAATAAATCAAACCACTTAAATCTAACCCAAAATTTCAAATTATGTGATGATTCATTTTTCGAATGTATAGTGAATGTAGTATTTATCAGTTTTTGCCAATTTTTAATCCTTGTCACAAATAAGTTCTCAGCATTTGATAGATCAACAGAAGTTGCCTTACTATTATTTTTTTTAACTTTCAATTCTTTGACAAATTCCAAATATGAAGAGACTAAAGTTTCGTATATTGATATTGCAATATTTAATTGTTTTTCAAAACTTTCCAAATTTTCATCGTACATGATAATTTTCTCAAGTTTTTTATAATATGAAATACTCAATGAATCCACTATTGTTTTATAATTGTTTAATGATTTTTCAGAAATTTTGTTAGTCATTATAATAGAGTTACCACCCTCTCTCAACTTAAATAAAGACTCCAAAACTTTTATTCTAAGTTGTGTGAAATGTATATCAACCGGCAATGATTTTAATTCATCATGTAAATCTGGATATGTTACAGTTTCGAAAAATTCAGTTGATATTATTTTAGAGGATTTTATATTTAATATCTCTCGAACAGTTTCATCATCTTTACCTTTACTTTTCTTCTTCTTATCAGTGACAATTAAAGATTGAGAATATTCAGGATGCCAGTTTTTCAAAGATAAATAAAATAATGAAATATTATATTTAAAATCATCATCGTTTATTACTGTTGGACTTTCAATAGTTTCTGTAAATGAATCAATTTTAGCTTCAATTCCGCATTTAAATAAATAAAATGGTAATGTTTTAGTGACAAATACTTCATGATCATCTATTATAACTGCATCATTTTGACTATCAGGAATTGGTTCAGGTTCAACTTTACCTCTCAAACTCCTAGTGTTTCTAGTTTGTATAGATTTTATATCAATTACACCACATGGAGGTGGTGGTTCATCTTTGGCAGGTAAAATTAGAGAATCTTGATCATTCTGTTTATCCATAGAATCATCCAGATTAATGTTAGTAGATTCTGGTAATGTATCTATAATGTTATTTTCACTATCTTCAATAGTTTCTACTACAGTTGATTGAAATTCTATATTAATTTTATCAATCATTGCATCAGTTAATAAATAACAATCATAAATTTTATTTTTACCTCTCGGTTTAGGAACACAATTAACTATTGCTTCAAGTAATGACGATAATAAAATTGATTGATTAGATTCATCATAATCAAGATTAAAATTAATTTCAGAAGTGTTATCACGTTCTTCAATCCATTGATCATATGATAAAATTGTATTCCAATTAGCTCTAGTTGTTTTATTCGATCTCAGTTTGGATTCCCACATTTGATTATTTGCAAGACATTTCTTAACTTTATTATAAACAATTGAATGTTTATCCTTTATATTATCTAATAATTGAATATATTTAACTAAAATATTATATTGATTTAATAATAAAATACTTGAATCATTTAAATCAATTTTAAGATCATCATTAACATTTAAATTAATTTTTTTATCATTATCATCACTAATTTTCATTTCATAACATAATCTAGCTAATCTATAATGTTTAAAATGTTCAAATAATGTTGCTAATAATTTAATCATTTTATTATCAGGTTCACCAAATAATGTTGCATTTAATAAATCATTAATTGATCCAATAATTTCACCATATATACTAATAGTACAATCTTCATCATTATTATCATTTTTATCTTCAAACAATGTAATAATTTCCCAGATTCTTAACATACCACGATTTCTACAAAGCAAATATTTTAATCTATTAATTATTGTATTATTCGATTCATTTTGTAATATAAGTATATCTATATTAGCCATTGAATCATAAACTGAATGTGCTTCTCTAAATTGTTTATCCTTTTGAAGTTTTAATGCTTTATTTAATTGATTTACAATTATTTCAATTTGTAATTCTCTTGTATGTTCCTCAATATCAGATTCATCATCACTCACATTGAGTGTTGTAAAACTCGACTATTATTATATCCAAATATGTTAGTAATTTCATTTTAAAAAGTTTGTTTTTGGTATTCTATACATACCATGTTAATGTGGTTTATTACAGCTGATGTTGGTCGGTTATTGTACAAAGAATATATTACAATTATTATGATCTAAGAGTTTCAGCGACGTCAAAATATATACACGCTAAGGTTACAATTTTTTTTCAGTACGAAAATTTTAGGTTAAAGCTGGTTTTGCTTAGTAAAGTAAGACAATAATACACAGAACTATAGAACTATACGAATGAAGGTATAAGTTGTTATAAAGGGTCGTTATTTGTAGCAAAAATTCAAAACTGCTAACAAATAAATGAATTTGAAATATAGAAAAGTAATTACTTAAAAGCTCTGAAATTTAATTTCATCTTTAAGTTTTGATAATTCATCAGTATTTTCTTCATCAATATGTTGTAAGATATTTAAAGCCATTTGATCAGCTAGTAAATCATTTTGTCTTGAATCTGAACTTTTATCTAAATGATCAATTTGATTAGATTTAGTAAATATTGAACATACTGAATCTTTTAAAATATTATTATTTTTATCATTCGATGGTAATGGAGGATAATCTGCATCAATAACTTTATAATATTTATTTGGTGAAGTTGATTCAGAATTTGATGATACTGATGATTGGTTAAACGATATTGGTGTTCTTATGCATGATTCTATTGTAACACCAGAAGTTGATATATCATTATTATTATTATTATTATTATTATTATTATTTAAATCATTTAAAAATGCAGAATTTGTTATCAATGAAGATAAATTACTATTTGAAGTTTGTGAATGTTGAGGTTGTGATTGGAATGATTTTGATTTTGACCTTTCAATAATTTCAAAATAATTATTATTTAAACTACTATTATTTGAATCAGGTATAATTGGAGTTAACTGATCTTCAGTAAATGGAGGTATTGAGGTATCTATTGGATTTTTTGGTAACAATATAATTTCATTATCAATTTCATTATTCTCGGGTATATTACCATTACCAATGGTATTGCCTTCATTAGAGATTTCATTATTATTATGGATTGAATGATTTTCCATATCATGAAATTGAATAGTATCATTTATAATACTAATTTTATCATGATTTGAAATATTATCATCATTCAAATGCACATGAGAGGTATGGGGAGTAATGTACGTCGAGTTTGTATCCATATAATCTAAAGAATGTTGACGAATACTTCGACGTATACTATTCGAACGTCTTTTACCAGTATATAATAAAGTTGGAGTATTATCAATAAGTTCAGAATTTATATTAATATTTGAATTTGAATTTGATATTGAAGAACCAGTTGATGAGTTGATATTGATATTAGAACTTGAATTTGAGTTGGTGTTTGAATTTATAATTGGACTTGGCATAGAGTTTAAATTTATATTGATATTATGAGATGAAGAAAAATTATTTGCCTGTTGTATGGATATATGATTATTGTTATTATGATTTATGATATTATTATGATTTGTAATATTATTTATGTTGTTGTTATTATGATTATGATTATTATTATTGTTATATAGTAAAGCTTTTGAAAAAAGTTGAGAAACTGATCGATGTATTGAAGATAATGGAGTATTTGGAGTTGAACAAGATTCATCATCATAAATATCAGAACTATTTTCATTATGATGATTTAATAATAATCTTTTAGTAACAGTTGGTATTGAATGAGTAGCAGAATTTGATATTGACATTTGTACCATATCGAATTGAATATCTGAATGTTCGGAACAATCATGTAATGAATCATTTGCCAGATATAAACCACAAATTTCACAATAATCTGAAGTATTAATTATCAAAGAATTTCTATCATAAGAAGAATCCGATGTTGGAGGAGAGACTATTCGTTTTGTTCTAGCTAAAGTATTTTTCAATTTCATTGAAAGTGAACGCTTTATAGTCATTTTTAGATATTGATATATTGATATTTGGATGATATAAATTTTAATTTGAGGATTGAGCTACTAGGAGAGTATGATTAATAAGAGAAAAGAAAATATGTAATGATTATGAAGTTTAATTTGTTTATGTGTGTTTGAATGGAGATGACAGTTATATAAAAAGATGTGAAATATATATCTTTTAAGAAGAGCAAAAGAAGAGGTTAACCAGTGAAATATTAATAAAAGTTAAAACAGAGGTAAATTCATCCAGTGGAAAAACTCACTCTTTTTAATAATAATGTAGAAATTATAAATTACCATTACAGAAAAAGACGTTATTACGGAATTCAATTAAGAGGATGATTTTTCATTTACATTTGTTATAATTATTACAATATATATATATATTACTTATATATTATTATCTTAGACTTAAATTGATGACTTGTGATTTTTGAATATTGAGTTGCTTATCTATATTATATACAATTAATCCAGAGCAACTTACAATAAATTGGAAGTATCTTAATCAAGTTATTCAAACCCTCAATTTGCCACCCAATAATCCTAAGTTGTGAAAACAGTGCATTAATTTAGTGGGAAATTCCCTATTTTGGCCTCTTTTGGCCTCTTCTGCTTACTTTTTTTTTTTCCCTTTTTTCTCTTTTTTTACCCTATTCTCTCTTTGTATGGTATACAAAAGCCGCATTGAGTGGCAATTGAAACCGTTAGGTTACCACAAGAAAACCGTTGGAGAGCCGCACATGTTTTCAATTAGGAAGGTGTTTTAATAAATAAAAATGGAAAGCCGCATTAGATTTGAGTTTTCAACAGTGCGGCTCAAGGTCTGGACTCTAGGACTTTTGCTTTTGTGGAAGGGGAAAAAGAAATTAAAATTTATGAAATTCTCAAAAATTAAATTAACTTTCGAATCAATTTCGCTCTCAGAGACTATCTATGCTCGGAAAATTAATGCTAGTATATAACACATTTCTCGGAAATTTCGTAACTGGAATTTTACAGTAACTCTTTAATAGGCCTGATTTTACCATTACATGGACAACCACTATTTGAGGACATTCCAAATTTATTTCAAATACAATATATATATTATTACTTGACTTAATGCAAGCAATCAAGAAGAAAACTAGAGCTGAAATTGCTACCATTGTTTCGTCAATTGATGCATCTATTTTAAATGAATACGGTAAATCAGTTGCAAATGCTATAAAGACAATACCTCAATTAAATTCAATTACATCAGCTGGTTTATATTTAAATATGCCAACTGGTGAATTACCAACAGATTATTTACTTAAACAATGCTTTGATAATAATATTAATGTTTATTTACCAAGAGTTGAAAATTTGAAAACTCATAATGATAATCCAAGATTTGATAAACAATGGGGGTGTTTACATTTTATTAAATCAAATTCTTGGAATGATGTTTTAAATTATATTCCAAGAGGTCGTTATAATTTACGTGAACCTCCATATGATGAATCAAATGATTTATTATTATTATCAAATCCTTCATTAGATGTTTTATTCTTACCAGGAGTTGCATTTACTCCATCAGGTAGAAGATTAGGCCATGGTGCAGGTTTCTATGATGATTTCTTAGCTCGTTATCGTTTATTTAATAACAATAAATTACCAATACTTGTGGGGGTTTCTTTACCACAACAAATTTTATTTGATAGCGAAAAAATACCCTTGGAGGAACATGATGTTTTATTAGATTACGTAGTTGCTGGTAATAAAGTCTATTCTTGTAAAGAGTATACAACTGTATAACTAACTAACTAACTAAGTAAAACCAATGTTTAAATTAATACAGCGTCGTTTATATTCAACGATTAAATATCCACCACCTCCATCTCATTATGAAACTAAACCACCAAAGAAATATTGGAAAAAAATCTCATTTTTAGCTTTCATTTCAGGTGCTGCTATATCATATAATTATCCTATATATTCACTTGTTGAAAAATCAATTTCACTTCCAAAGGATGAAGCTGAAACTATTAAATATAATGAAAAATTAGAATCAAAATTAACTAGTTTACCACTTGTTAAGCGTTATAGAAATGATAAATCTTTCACTGAATCTCGTGGATGGCATCATCTTGAAACTGCAACTGCAGGTCTTGAAGGTTTCCACGGTACTTTATTAACTCCAGGTGGAATTGCAATTCCTCCATTAGCTTTCCATTCAGAAAATGGTGATGATATAGTATTTGTTCATGTTGGTAGAAGATTATCAGGTTATCCATTCATCGTTCATGGTGGTATTTTAGGTTCAATTATTGATGAAACTCAAAAGGCAAATATTATTAAAGAATTCCCTTATTTAACTCCTGATACAATTCATACAAAATCTCTTAATATTAAATATAAATTTCCAACATTTGTTAATCAATTTATCGTTATTAGATCAAGTGTTAATAAAAATGATCCAAATTCAAAAACTTATACTACAAAGGCAGATATTTCCACAATTGGTGGAACGCTGTTAATGGAAGCTTCTTCAGTATTATCTGCTGAAGATCCTCTATCCCCTGTATCTTCCCTATCTTCCCTATCTTCTTCTTCTAAATGGTTGAAATGGTGATTCTCTCTCTAAGTTTATAGTGTTTGTATAGCCCTTACGTAATACCAATATTTTATTGACAGAAAGTTCGTGCAAATTATTTTTTTCAACACTAACATTGAACAATTTCAACATTTAATAAGGACATGTTCATCCTAGCTATATTTTGTTTATTCTACTTGATACACCAACTCAACAAACAAAACACACAATGTCTTTTCTAGGTTTTGGTTCCCAACCTCAAATTTCTACTGAACAAAAAATTTCAGCTGCAGAAGCTGAACTTGATATGATTACAACTATGTTTAATCAACTTCTTGATTCTTGTTACAGAAAATGTTTCGATAAAAGTTATACTACTGAAGATTTAACACAAAATGAATCCCTTTGTATTGATAGATGTGTCTCTAAATATTTTGATGCTAATGTTAAAGTTTCAGAATCTATGCAAACTGTTGGAAGATCCGGTGTCCTTCAACAAAAGAAATAAGTTCAGTCGTTCTTTTATATTATTTAGTATATAAAAATATACCATATTATTATTATTATTATTATATTTTTATTATATATATAGCGCATCTATTTACAGTACTTGAATATAGTTTATTATTAATAATAATATTATTATTATTATTATAACTTTTACATTCCAAAAGCTCTAAAAATTCTCATTCGAATACCTTCAAATGTATTTAATTTTGGTCTAACATCAAGGAAAAATCTTGGCTCTTCACCTTCATTAACCTTTGTAGTGTAAAAATCAATAACATAATCAATTTCAACTCCGCATCTATCAACTTTCCAATCATGTCTATCAAATGGTAATTCTTTACCAAATATATAATGATTTATTGCAGCTCTTGGTGTAACTTTCTTTGCATCACCCTTAAATGAACTTAATTTAATACCACCACATTTATCTCCACCTTGTCCTCTCTCCCATTGTTGAATATATCTCCACGCAATTTCATTAACTTGGTTATGTAATGGAACGACTGTCTTCATATCTTTCTCCTCAGGTTCCCAATTTTTACGTTTCATAGCATTGAAAAATTGTTTCTCTGATGGATAAACCCAATTCCCATTCTCTGATGTACGAGGTATACTAGAAATTTCTCTCTCAAGTGATAACCCTTCACCTAATGTAGCATTTGATGGCGTTTGTAAACTTTGATCAAGATTATCGGATGTACATTCAATAGCTTCAGGTTCATTTAATGTTGTACGTAAAACACTATTTGGAGTGGCTTTTGGATGTTGTGGTATATTTATTTGTTGTGGTATCTCTGGTTTTTTTGCAGTTGAACTCCATAGTATATTCCTCCATGACCATTCATTGGATTGTTTATTTAAGGTGTTTGATTGATTTAATGCATTCTGGAAATTTTTACTACGTTGTGCCTCTTTAGATTTTTGAATCCATAAATCTCTTGTTTTTTGGTCAACAGGACACTTTCCTTCACTCATTATATCTTTGTAGAACTTGTTATCTGATTGATGCTTAATAATACATTAATGCCTAATAATTTTCAAAAAATAAAACAATAAAATTTCCTGCGAATCATGTTGAAGTTTTTAGCAAGCAATATGTGGCGCACGTATTATTTAGTATATGCGGCGCAGTATGTATATTTACATCTTCAAGTACAAGTTGCTCGATGATGTAGATCTAATGAGGTCATTATGTATGTGTAATATAAAAAATAATTATAGAAAGAACATAAAAGAGAATACATAAAAAGAATATTCAAAAGATGGTTACTGGAATCCAGTCAACTCACCACAAATTTGCACGTTTAACAATATCTAAAACATTTCCTGCTACAGTACCATTATTGTATGTTGGTGTATCAGTTGCAAGACTGGTCCCTGGTAGAGTTGAATAAGTTGTAGAAGTTATAGTTGATGTGAAATATGTGGTTGGTTCGATTGTTAAAAAGTTGGTCTTAGTTAGTGTTTGAACTGATGTATTTTCAATTGGAGTTTCAACATTAGTTGAAGTAGTGAAAATACTTGTACTTGAACCATAAGTAACAGTCATTGTTGCAGTTATTGGAATTGTAACTGTAGTTGTAGCGACATTGGTGGAAACCATTGTAACTTCTTGTAATTGAACATTTGATGGTAATGAAGAAGTTGTAACACACCAACTTGGGGTAACAGTAACTGTTGAAGCGGCACAAGTTAAAGCTTGAAATGATGTACTAAGTAATGAAGCAATATCTGCTACATTTGCTTGCTTACCAAGACTTTGTAATTGAGTAATGAGATCAGAAATTTGAATTTCATTTTCAGATGAAGAAGAAGGAGTTGTTGTTGATGCAACCGGTGCATTTGTGATTGATGGAGTTTGTGATTGAACAATTGCTGCTTTATTTGCTGCATCAAGAGCAGTAGTTGAGAAACCATCAATTGTAATAATAACAGTTGATGTAAGTGTGTAAGTTGTAGTTAACGAATTACCATTTGAATCGGTAATCACTGTAGTTTCAACTTCTGGAAGTACAGCTGTTGTTAGTATAGCATCAGAGGTGGTAACTGATATAGTCTCATTGTCATACCTTTTTGCCAAATACTTGTAATTTTGCAGTGGCGCTGGAAGTGCAGCACATAATGATGTAAATAATAAAGAGTGTAATAGGATTGCTAAATTCATAGTAGTGATTGTGTCGTTGTAATGAAATAAGTAATGAATGAATGGATCGTTATATCAACTGAATGTTTTAGTTTAGTTTTTTTAAGTAATGAATGACTGGTTGAATATAATTAGATCAGGTAAGTTAACGTGTTTAATTGGATATTAGGTAGTTGACAGTGGTTGACAATGACTAGTTTTCGGATGTTTCAACAGTTGTGTTTGCTTGTACTTTGAATATTTCAAGAAAAGGTTTTGAGAAGAAGTAACTAAAAGTAAAAACAAATGCAGAGTTTTGGAAGGGGAAACGATACGTGATATCTAGAATTTGAAGAATTGTAATACTTATATACCCTGACACGAAAGTTAAGGTATAGCTTCACCTGAAAAACCTGTCAAGTATCGTGTTTTAGTAGTTTATTATTGTACAAATGTCTTATAATAGCAGATACAGAGCGTGTTCCTATTACCTGACAGCGCGTTTGTCACATTTGAAAAGTAAACACAAACATTTGAGCCGCGTTTCTTAATAACTTGGTTTTACACGTTAAAACTGGGCATTATAAAGTAATATTAATGCTATTTTTAAACGTGTAGCAGTATCTATTTTAATACTATTATCATGAATTTATTTAGACGATATAAAGGAAATGTTTACATTATAAATCAGGATCAACTTTAGTACCTAAGTGTTGACTTCTGAGGAATACAGTCTCTCCTACACTATCAGGGAAATAAGTTTGTTGAACTTGTCCATTGAGATAATCAGGATTGTATTTATAGCCTTTTTTGTAACCCAAATCACTCATTAACTTCGTTGGTGCATTACGTAGATGTAATGGAATTTCAGCACCCTCAACCTGTGAATCATTCATCCAAGACTTCATCTCATTCCAACCTCTATATATTTCTATACTTTTAGGAGCTCTAGCCAATTTGACAGCACAATGAACTAATGCTAAATCAGCTTCTGGTAATCCAACATATTGAACTGCATTATATGCAGCTACTGCAAATGGTAAACATGAATCATCTAAAACACCCACATCTTCACTTGCGATTCTTATCATTCGACGTGCAATATATAATGGATCTTCACCTCCATTTAACATTCGAGCAAGGTAATACATTGCAGCATCAGGATTAGACCCTCTAATGGATTTATGAAATGCAGATATTGTATCGTAATGGACATCACCTACTCTATCATATAAAGTTGGTGATTTCTTGATTAATTCTTTCACATCTTTTACATCAACTTCTATCACTCCGGAATTATCATCGTTATCATTTATTATACTTGAGTCAACCATTTCTACAAACCCCAAAGCTTGACGACCATCACCATCAGAAATACCTGCAATCCAATCAATTGCATCAGGTGAAAGTTTCAATACATTTGTTTTATGAATCAATTTTCGTACCTTATTAATTTCAACTAATCCTCTACCTATCAGATCTCTTAATTCTGATTTATTCAATTTTTCTAATGTGAAAACTTTACATCTGGAAAGTATAGCTTTATTAATTGTAAAACTAGGATTTTCAGTTGTTGCGCCTATTAATATAATAATACCTCTTTCAACATAATTAAGAAAAATATCCTGTTGATTTTTACTAAATCTATGAATTTCATCAATGAATATAATTGTTGGTCTCTTGGTCAATTTCATTTCATTTGCAGCTTCTTCAAATATTTTCTTACAATCAGATACACCATTCATTACACCACTCATTTCAACAAATCTAAGATTGGTAGTTTTGGCTAAAATTCTAGCAAGTGTAGTTTTACCGGTACCCGGTTTACCCCATAAAATCAATGAAGGAACTTTTTCATGTTTCAAATAACCTCTTAAGATTCCACGTTCACCAACAAGATGTGACTGTCCAATATACTGAGCAATATTGGTTGGTCGAAGCCTTTCTGATAAGGGTAGATTACTTGTCATTTTCAAGTTTTCAATAGCAGAAGATTTATAACGTTTGGACTCTACCATCGTGTGATCTTCATCAATTGTACGTTTTATCACCGGTGACGAGTTTGGTTGAATTTTTATCTTTTCAGATGAAATGTTTGATTGTGAATCATCATTTGGTATATACTGATAAGATCTTGGCTTCTCTTTATGTTTTTTCTGGCCTGAAAGAATTGAAGTTAGTGATTTCGGTTGAGATTCATGTTTGATTTCTGGTTTTTCAATTGTAGGCGATGAATTTGGTGTAGGTACAACTGGTGATGGATCAGATTCTGGTGATTTACTTTTTTTATTTTTCTTATTGACAAATTCACACTGGTCTAAGTGATTATTTATTTGTGACAGTTCGACTTGTTCGGAACATATAGGACACTTCACCATTGCATATCTAAGTTAAACTTTTTAAGAAAGAAGATAAATATAAAGATTGATGTGAATAATAAAGATTTATTACAACGCGTTTATAAAATTTAATAGACGTGATGATTTACAATTCATCCTTTTCTAACAGCTTTTGAGCTTGTTTCCTAGCTTGTTTCTTCTTGTAATGCAAGAAACTCTTAACTTTACCATGTTTGATACCTTCAATAATCTTATGTCTTTCACTGAATTCACCTTCTAATGGTTCAGCAAATTGAGTGAGAAATTTGGAGATGTTATGTTTTGTTAATTCATCTTCCATTGTAACTATTCCTTCCTTTGGATCAACAACTAACAATACCGGTGAACGTTCTCCATATTGAAAATCTGGGATCAATTCTTTAACATAATTTGAAGTGTCTTCACTATCTATGTGTACATAAGTAAATTCTAACACATCTTTGAAATCAATTGCAAGAGATTTGTACATCGCTGAAGCTGTAAACTTATCTGAGAATAACATAACTCTTGGAACTGTTGATGATTTTTCAAGTTTAAGATACTTTGGTAAATGTTTAAGTTTAAGTTTTTTAACGAATGATTTTAGGGTCCCTTTCATTGCATTAACAAATGATGCAGCATCTCTTTTATTCTCATAAGGTTGAGTTGCAAATTGGTCTTTTCTTTCCATATTTTTTCTAAAAGTCTTTGGAGGTCTGTATGTTATAATTGTAGGGAATCCTTTGATATTATTAGCTGCACATAACTTTTGATTTTTCTCTTCATCACAATTAACTGCAGCAAACTGTGCATAATTGTGACCTTTCTTCGAAGCTTTCTCAAATTCAGGTCTAAGTTGTTTACAATAACCACACCAAGGAGCATAAAATGTTACTATAGTTGTATAGTTTGATGAATAAATAAAATCATCAAAATTAAGTGGATTTAATTCAATGATATTTTTAGAATTTGAATAATGTGGAGGTT
Organism: Pichia eremophila; assembly: GCA_030579415.1. Taxonomy (NCBI): domain Eukaryota; kingdom Fungi; phylum Ascomycota; class Pichiomycetes; order Pichiales; family Pichiaceae; genus Pichia; species Pichia eremophila. Next base: position 36,642 of record JAKTQW010000014.1, on the reverse strand, counting down.
CATAAGGTCTCTGACTTCTTGCAGCAGTGAAGGAGACGCAGAATAATATTGTTATTATATGTGATAACCACATTCTACTTGGTTACAGGAAGAACTAACAGTTGTCTTGATGAAAAATTTCAGTAATGTAATGTAACTATTATATTATTTATAATATACGAGAACCTTAGGAATAATGGAGTTACCGGTCTCTACTGATAATAGAGATGAACGACCTACCTATAAAAAAGACGCGACTATGTTCATTCCCTCACTGAAAAACTTATTTTTTCAATTATTTCAACTTTTTCACTCTTTCAAACTTCATTTGTTAGCTTCTGCAGCTTCTAAGCACAACGATGATCACTAAATATTTCACCAACGTCACCGTCCGTTTCAATCCTTTTGGTAAGGAAGCTCGTTGTGCAAGAGCCGTTCTCTCTCAAATTCCTCCATCTTTAAAAGCTTCATGCAAAATAAACCTTGAACTGTTAAACGACCAATCGACTAAGGAACCATTCGTAGAGGTTGTATTTAAGGATAAAACAACAATGAGTGGTAACCCTGGTGAATTAGCACTTGCAGATTTTACTAATATGTTTGATAAACACAGTAAGAAACTTCTATTCAAAGAAGAAGTTGATAAATAGTGTCATGTATATAGTCCACATTTTTTATATAATAATAGATCTTTAGTTAATAATAATTACGAACCATTTTTTTTTCAAATTTATTTATCATCATGCAACTTTGATAGTGAAGAAGTTCTTTATAGATAATAATGAAACTATCTTTGAAAACGGTGTATACCACTACACCGATATTCTATGTCAATGCTAAACCACATCTTGGTCATTTCTATACAATGACTTTGGCTGATGTTAGAAATAGATGGTGCAAGTTTAATAACCGAGATACCTTTTTCACAACTGGCACTGATGAACATGGTCTGAAAGTTCAAAATGCTGCTGAGAAGGCAGGTATTGAACCAAAATTATTCTGTGATGGACTTGCTGATAAGTTCAAAGAATTGGCCAAATTAGGAAATATCAAATATGATAGATTTATTAGAACAACTGATATAGATCATTATGCTGCAGTTAATCATTTTTGGAATACAGTTAATGATAATGGTTATATTTATAAAGGACAACATAGTGGATGGTATTCTGTTTCGGATGAAACTTTCTATACAGAATCCGATATTGTTGAATCAATTGATGAAAAGACTGGGAAGAAAATTATGACTGCTAAGGAAACTATGAATGAAGTTATTTTCCAAACAGAGGAAAACTATTTTTTCAAATTATCTAAACTGCAAAAGAATATATTGGATTTTATTAAATCTAATCCTGAGTTTATCAAACCTCAAAAATACTATGATTTTATCGTACATGAATTAGAATCAAGAGAATTACCTGATTTATCCGTTTCAAGACCTTCTAATCGTTTACAATGGGGGATACCCGTACCTAATGATGATAATCAAAAAATTTATGTTTGGTTTGATGCATTGGTTAATTATTTAACATCAGAAGGATACCCAAATGCTAAGGAATTCCCAAAACCAACACATTTAGTTGGTAAAGATATTATCAAATTCCATTGTATATACTGGCCAGCATTTTTAATGGCTGCAAATATACAATTACCTGAACAAGTATTTGTTCATGGTCATTGGTTAATGGGTGGTAGAAAAATGAGTAAATCTAGAGGTAATGTTGCAGATCCGATTGAAATATCAAATTATTATGGATCAGATTCTTTGAGATTATTTATGATGAGATATTCCGTTTTAGATACTGATGGTGATTATAATGAGAAAACATTAAATGCATTAAGATCTGAATTTATTGATAAATTTTGTAACTTGATGATTCGTTCATTATCTAAAAATTTCGGTATTGAGAGAGCTTTGGGTAGATTACAATCAAACAAATTAGAAACTTTATTGGATGAAGTGAATGAGGAAAAATTTAAGAATAGTATATTAAGTGTGAAATCACAAATCAACAACTTGAAGAATGATATTGATGGTGATATAACTAATTTTGATATGCACAAAGCAACACAGAAACTATTCGCTATGGGTCCACAAATAAATAGTTTATTTGATATCTATGAACCTTGGAAATTGAAGGTAAAGGAAGAAGAAGATGAAATCACCAAACATCATAAACAATTAAAGCAAGATATTATTATTTTCACTGCGTTAGACTCATTAAGAGTCTTATTATTATTATTTCAATCAGTTATCCCACAATATTCAAAGATGTTATTGGATAGATTAAATGTTGATTCTGAGAAACGTGCTGTTGAATACGCAACTATAGCATCAGATTTAACATATGGTAAAAACACTACTTTCAAAAAAGGTGAAAAGGTTCCATTGACAAAACTTGAAGTCCCTTCAACTGTATAAAATTTCCTGTATATAAAACTTACATAGAACTAATAATTTCACTATGATTAATTGAATTCTACAGATTCACAACGAAGTGATTGTAAGTCTAGCAAAACACATGAGTTGGAATCACTGAATTTTGGCAACGCAATTATTCTTATTGTCAATGATTCACCATTCTTACGTTTCAGTTCAATCAGAGAGGTTTCATATTTCGGTTGATTACCAATCACATAGACATGTGGGGTTTCCATCAGCGTGAATGGATCACGATCTTCAAATGGATAACACCATAATGTATCTGGTGCAGTTGGTGCAATTATTTGCCATAATAAAGAATCTTCAATAATTCGTAATCTTGAATCATGCGTTATAGATTCATCAATGATGTCTTCTGTTACATTAATGTTAGGAATAATGTATTTCATTATATCATCAATGTTTTCACCCGAAGTTGCAAGAATTCTAACTCCATTAATTTCATAAAATGTTGGATTGGTCAATCTATGGAAATTTTCCGCTTTTGAAGATTTACTAAATAATGATTGATGTACCGCTTGTTTTGGAAGACCGGATTCAACAACATCATTACTTCCCGACAGAATACTAATTGGGACACTTGGAAGTAATTTGGAAAAATAATTATCTAAATACCTAACTGATGCTTCTTCATATTGTGAATTGAAATCTTCAATGTACTTATTCTTTTTCGGTTTGTTGCTTTTTTTTTCTGTATCATTTTCTTGTATATCATTAACACCCAATGAGTTTCCTAGAATCATCATTTCATTTATTGATGAAACTCTTTCTACATCACCGAATTCTCCGCAGACCCAACTTGAAAGCATTTCGTATTTTGAAAAATCACTTTTAAAACTCACATTTAGTCCACTACATAACAATAGTTTACCTTCTTTATTCAAGCTTGGTTCGACGGCCTTCTGCGGTGCTGCTTCAGGGTACATAATATCAACAACATGAAAAATACCCGATTCAATTTCCATTCCTAAAACACCAATTACCAGTCCTGTAACTAAAATTTTCTTATTTAATAAATCACCCGTCAATAATATTCTACCACTTTCATCTTCAAGCCATAACTTATCGGTCTTAGGATCACTATATGATGCTTTTCTCAATTTATCGATATTTTTCATTGAATCTGGTGCTTGACCATTTAATTCGTTTAATTCCTTAAAATGACCTTGAACGGTTAATTCAACTTCTTTCAAAACATCGGGCTTGTATTTCATATCTGCCAGTGTCGTACCTATTATAAAACATGGTTTTGAAAACGGCACGTCTAGAATTTTTGGGAAAAATTTAGTTTTCATTCCATTGATCTCACAACCATTCCATTTAGGCATTGCTAATTTCATGACACGTTTTTTAAGTTCATTTGATCTATGTTGATACAGTGAATTGAATTGTGATTCATACTTACGCTTAGAGAATGTTTTCACAAATGTGTTGTCAATTATTTCTTCAGAATACACTGGGGTATTTCTATATGTTTGTTCCATATCGTTTGTCATTAGAACACACAATTTACAAGATATATACCAGACGCCAAAGTTTACTCTTCTTTTATTATTGTATAAGCCTGTTGTAAAATTCATGTTACTCGAGAAAAGTTTCAAAATTGGAAATTATCGACATCTTTACACCGAGTGATGATGGCTGATTTCAATTAAGATTCCAATTAATGTGGGATTGTTCGATGCCTGTAGTGGCGTTTATTGTTTGATTTCCGATTCATCTTCCATCTACACAATTGGGTCAATTGATCATCAATTAATAAGAAACTATAAAATATGGAGAAATTAGACTTATCCTCTTACGCAAAGGAAATTAAGAAAGCATATGATGATGTTGTTTCAGGTGCTCAAAGTTATGCTATTTTTACAACATTAAAAGATTCATCATTAAAGCCAACAACTGTCTCTGATGGTGATATTAAAGATTTTGTTTCTGAGTTTGAAGAAGGTTCAGTCCAATTTGGTATTATTAGAGTTAACCCATATGGTTCCGATGTTCAAAAATTGATTCTCTTAGGTTGGTGTCCAGATTCTGCACCTATCAAATCTAAAGTCTCATATGCATCAAATTTCTCAAATGTTGGTAAAATATTACATTATCATGTTGAAATTACTGCTAGAGATAGTGATGATTTAGATATTGAAGATATTATGAAAACAGTTTCAAATGCTTCTGGTGCAAGATATTCAATTCAAAGCTTATCACCATCATCAGCATCTTCAGGCTCAAAATTCAAACCAACTCCAAAGCCTGCCTCAAATACTACTACTGCTTCAAAACCATCACCAGTATCAACACCAACTATCATTAAACCAAAGCCTTCTTTACCACTAAAGAAAACAGAAGTTGATGGATGGGGTGATGAAGAAGAAATTGAAGAAAGAGATTTTACAAAGAATCCATTACAGAATCTTCCATCTGCTTATAAACCAACTAAAGTTGATATTGACGCTTTAAGATCTGGTAGTGCAAAATTTGAAGAAAAGAAAGCTTCAAAAACCGCAACTATCTCAATCAATCCTTCTGGTGGTTTAACTTCATTACCTAAACCAAAACCTTCAAATTCTGTTTTATCAAGATATAGTCAAGATGTTGTTAAACCTGAATTTGGTACTAAGGCTCCAGTATTTGATTATAATCCTTCAAGAGATTCAACAAAGTTAGTTGGTGGACTAAGTAGAAATTTTGGTGCATCAAATGGTAAAACTCCAGCACAATTATGGGCTGAAAAAAAGGGACAATATAAGGAAGTTGCCAATACTGAAAAACCGGTCAATTCTGAAGATTATGAAAAAGAAATCGATCATGAAGATATTGGTGTTAATAGTGCAAAGGCTAAATTTGAAAAACTACAAGTTGAAGCTGAAAAGGAAGAACAAGAAGAAGAAGTTAAAAAACCTGTTTCATCATTCCCACCACCTCCTGCAAGAACTGAACCAGCTGCTTCTTTTCCACCACCACCGGCTAGAACACAACCTGTCACTTCTTTCCCACCTCCAGTCTCAGGTGGTTTCAGTAAATTTAAGGAAGATGAAGAAGATCATTCAGAAAATGATGGATGGGATGAGGAAGAAGAAGAAAAAAAACCACAAAAAAAGGAAGAACCAAAACCAGCCCCAGTTGCACTTCCTACCAGACAACTTCCACCTCCATCAGCTGAACCAGCTGTGGAAAAAGTACCAGAGCCAACTTCAAAATCATCAGGTAATAAAGCCATTGCAGAATATGAATATGAAAAGGATGAAGATAATGAAATAGGATTTGTAGAAGGTGAATTAATTATTGATATTGAATTTGTTGATGAAGATTGGTGGCAAGGAACTAATGCAAATGGTGAAACTGGATTATTCCCATCATCATATGTGGTTTTACAAAAGAAAGAAAACGTTGTTGAATCTGCTCCAGTATCTGCACCCGCACCATCATTACCATCTAGAAATACTGCATCTGAACCAATATCTGAACCAACAGGACCATCTGCTGTTGCTGAATTTGATTATGATGCAGGTGAAGATAATGAACTAACATTCAAAGAGGGTGATGTTATTACGAATATTGATAAAGTTGATGAAGATTGGTGGTTAGGTTCATTCCAAGGTGAAAGAAAATTATTCCCTGCTAACTATGTTTCATTACAATAGTTTACGATTTTTATTCTCATAGTTTATGTGTTTGTGTTTTTCACAATTTTATATTTTAGAATGTTAAACTTATTTAGACTTTGAATATTAAACTTATTTATTTACGTTCCTTAAAATAAAACAATTTACGAATTTATAAAAAATTATATACATTGCGGTTAATATTTAAAGATAATAAATAAAAATGATATAGATAGAGGATGATGGATAATATAGCAAATGTTGAATATTAGTTTAAGAAGACTTGTGCCTTTTCAAACTTGTTTCGATTAAGAAGGTAAATAAAAACAGAAAAGGAAGACTCTCTGGAGTTCTTTCAAATCCACCTCTTGCAACAACAGATTGATGTGAGTTCAAGTTATGTAACAAGACAGTTATTTTAATCCAATTGATGGTGTTCATATTACTTAAGATTTTTTCTCTTATTTTACTGAATGGTAAAGGATCCAAATTTTCCACGAGTGGGGTATTAGAAAGATCATTGGATACTAAGTTGTCTAGTAATTGATTCACAGCAGCTGATTTTGATTTATAATTTAAGTCAAAATCTACATCAATTTTAATAGATTCAACATTTCCATCAGCTGGATCAATTCCACTCTCAGCAGTTTGTTTAGTATCATTTTCTTCTTCAGCCAACTCTTCTGCATATTCATCAGGATTAGACACTAGATTCAAACCATTTTCAACAATTTCTCTTGTAACATGTGAAACACTAACTTTATTAGGTTTCAAATTTTCTTCTTCGTTATATCCATCATCTTCTGTTTCCTTTTCTAAATCATTTTCCTCATATTCTTCACATTCATCTACATCACATTCAAAAATATCATCCGTTTTGCTATGTGATGTCTTAGCTGTTGTTAAAAGATGTGAAAGCATTTTCCATTGATTTTTAATATTTCCCTTTTCTAAGATTCTATTTCTAAAATAACTTTTAACAGTTGCAAATGTACTTATTGAAAGAAGTATTGGGAAAACACATGTTGTGATAAGTGATACTACAATCAATGGAACCACTCTACCTTCATTAATATTTTCTTTCTCTGATTTTTTATCAGACTTATCTCTAACTTTTGAATTTCTAAAATCTAAAATCAAACATTCGATACGCTTTTTGTTTTCCTTAAGAGTAGTAGTAGGTAAATCTGTTATAAATTTAGGATCAATATTATCCCAATCATTGAATGGATCATATTTAGTTATGAATGCTGAATGGAACCCAACACTTCTATCAAATTTAGCATTAGCAATACAAATCTTTGTCTCAAATTGATTTAGAGCTTTGAAATATTTGGATTCGGGATCACTTAATTTGTAAATAATATTTTCTTCATCACCAACTAAAAACAAATCTCTACCACTTTGACCTAGAAAGATACGTCCCAAATAATTCATAACTGAGAGTTTATAAAAGGTAACACCCAAATGAGGAGTTGCAAAAGTTGTGAAAAACCCAGGCTTGATTGATTTGAAAAAATCCACTTCATATAATTCACCTACAATATATCGACAGATTAAACCACCTAATGAATAACCTATAAAACTTATCTCCGTGATTGAAATACCATGTTCGGAATACAAATTCTCAATATGTTGTAATAAATCTGGTAAGATATAACTACCTATCGCCTCAACACCATCATATGTTTTAAAATGTGGGAAACATTGAGGTGAATATGTATGTATATTAGCCATATTTGAATCATCAAGGCTATGATGAATAACTGATTCCAGTCTAGCCATATTTTGGGCTGATCCCCATAATCCATGAACCAAAACTATCAAATGATCTCTTCTTTTACCTTCTTCAGTCATGATTAGATTTTACTGACTATTCTATAACAAAAGAGAAAGTGTACAGTCTACCATCAAAAGAAAAAGACACATTCACCATACATCCAAATAAAGGGAAATGTTATAGATTTTAGATTACGATGGAATTAGCCTTCTTTTTTACAATGCCGGACTTTATCTTCTATTTCCAGTATTATAGCGGTTCCATTCTTTCTCTGTGGTTGTTTGGTGGTTTCATACTTTTAAATTATAAGATAGCAGAATAGGATGATTGTATTACTGTAACAGTATTAACTATTATACATATATGTATACATTCATTGTTTCTTTGCAGTTTAAATATATATGGTCTCTATCAAGAAGTTATATAATTTAAAATCACCCTTAGTAAATTAGCATTGTTTTAGTAAGGGGGGGGGGGGGGCTTTGAAGAAATTTTTAAAATTTCATCACACTGACATGCACGTCTCAAAAATGCTCAGCTTTGTTGATTCACCACAACTTCTTTGATTTATTTATATGGTAAACAAGCAAGATGGCACAACGACAAAGAGCATTCAGTTCTACAGGTAAGGCAATATTAGCAGGTGGTTATCTTGTGCTTTTTCCAGAATATAAAGCATATGTTGTTGCGCTGAGTTCTAGAATGCATGCGTTAACTAACGTAACTGATTTTGAACATCAAGTTGGTAAAGTTAAAATCACTGTTGATTCACCACAATTTGCCAACGGATCTTGGAGTTATGACTTTGATTTGAGTGAAATAAAAAGTCAAGGACTGAGTTATCAATTGAAGGAAATTAATGGTAGACGTAATCCATTTGTTGAAGCAACTATCGTTACTGTAATTAGTTACGCAATTGGTGTTAATTCTATCAATTTTAAATCTAGTGGTAAAAGTATAGAAATTAAGATCTTTTCCGATGCAGAATATCACTCCAAGGATGGATCAGAAGAGAAATCGTCAGATAATGGAGCATACAAATTTTTATATCATTTAAAAGAAATTACAGAAGTAAATAAGACAGGTTTAGGATCCAGTGCTGGTTTAGTTACATCATTAACAGCAGCGATATTATCTACTTTATTTCCATCATTTACTATAAACAATGAATGGAAATCAAAAGTTCACAAATTAGCACAGGTTGCACATTGTAAAGCGCAAGGTAAGATTGGTTCAGGATTTGATGTTGCTAGTGCAACATTTGGTTCAATTGTCTATCAAAGATTTAAAGCAAGTTTGATTAATAAAGTTTTTGAATCTAGTATTGTTGATTTAGTTTATCTTATTGATGAAGAAAATTGGAATATGGTAAATGAACAATGTTCATTACCCAGAGGAATCAGATTATTAATGGGTGATGTTAAAGGTGGATCTGAGACACCAAAAATGGTTTCTAAAGTTATGGAATGGAAAAATAAAAATCCAGAAAGAGCATACGAGGTTTGGACAAAGCTTAATAACTCTAATATGAAATTAATTGATTCATTACAAAAAGTGGATGAATTTTCACAAAAGGAATCCGATGAATACGATCAATTATTAAAGTCTATCTCAACGAAGAATGCATCTGAAATTGCATTATTAACAAATGAAATCCCATATTTCACAGAAATTGCACAATCCTTTCAAGGTATACGTGAATGTTTACAAATAATGACTGTAGAAACTGGTGCATCAATTGAACCTGAATCACAGACTAAACTTATAGATGGAGTTTCTGCCATTTCCGGAGTTCTTGGGGGTGTCGTTCCAGGAGCTGGTGGATATGATGCTATCTGCATGTTAGTTTTCGCATCAGAAGTTGGGAATATTATCAAAGAAACATCAATCAGTGATAATCCAATATTCAGTAATGTAAGATGGATGGATTTAACTGAACAAAGGGATGGATTAATTGAAGAAAACTATTCCGATTTTAACGGTTTTTAGAGTTAAATAATAAAAATATTAATATGGATGTGTAAAAATATCAAATAAAGGTAAATTATTTTTGCTAACTTAAACTTTCGCGGACATTACGTAATCACACTAAGTTAAAAGAAGGGTCGTGTTACATCTAATTGCTTGATCTGACTTACTTGTACAACTTAAGGTCTCATATGGCAATGATCTGGTTTTGCTAGAAAATCTTTCTATTTTTCTATATTAACATTAACAATTTATAATATATAAGCTTGTTTGAATCGATAACGTATTAATTACAAATATGACGCTGATACATACAGCACAGGCAGAAGCTAATACAAATTTGGAAAGGTTTGATCCACCCCTCACAATTGTAGGATCACGTACTAGCTCATTTTCTACACAATCAACAACGGGAAGTCTTAATGATTTCCTAGATTTATATGCAGATGAGAAAACTATAGATGAATATCAATCAAGTGATCAAGACTTCGACCATTCCGTGACTAATATAGGTGAGTTTGCCACTGATAAACATGATCCCTGCTCAGAGCTATTAATAAAACCGAATAATTCACTTGTATCTGAAATTCTACCTAAACGAGAAAATTCCTCAACAATAATAACTACTGAGGGGATAGATTTTAACAATAATTCTCAGTTATCAAATAAGCAGTTCTCAACGAATTTTCCAGTAAATGAAGGTTTAAATAACGAAATTTCTAGATTATTGTTATCTGAGGGAGCTGATAAAAGAGATCTTCAAAATGATGAAAACAAAATTACTTTTCGAAAGGAACTAAAAAATAAGGATAGAAAGAATATTTTCTTTGTCAGCGGGGACACTGCGAATAATAGGTTCCTCAAATTAGAGCAAAAAAATTGCACTATTATTGAAAATGAAAAAATTGAGATGCAAGAAAATATTGGGCTATCTGATAATATTGATTGTACCTTAAACGATGATACTATAAATTATATTGATACTACTGTTCAGTCATCTCATATACCTAATACTCATGTCTACACTTTTGATGATTCAAATGAAGCATTAAATATTGATAATTCTATCTTAGAGATTATTGACCATCTAGGAAATAGTTTAAACGTTAATGATGAATTTGAACTTGATATCTTTCCAGAGGAAAGGAGGGATGGTGATTTACAACAAGTAGTGTCAAACCGCAATAGCTCTATACATAGTATGGGTAATAATATTGATCTTTTAAGTCTTGAGATGTCAAGTGAAGATGAAGAATATGATGATAATGAAAGATTTAAGTCATTTTTCGAATTGGATTATGGATTTTCAAGTACCACAACCAACGTTCTTGAAAATTTTAGTAACAATATAACTGCAAATAATACTGATATAAATGATAATGTTTCTCATAATGATTCGTTACCTAACATAAATCGGCTACCCTCAACTAATTCCAACGCAACCTATTCTCATCATTCATCAAACAATAGCAGAGTAATTACAGATTTAGATATAAGTGCTCAACCAAATATTGTGATTAATGAACCTGTTAATGATGATTCCATTAAAACTGTGTTATCGAATGAAGAAATAGATATATCAACACCAACGGATGATCCGCCTCCGTACTCTGAAATTGATTTATCTCTTAACACAGATTCACAAACTACAGCTCATATCACAACATTTGCCAATAATGATGAATGTAGAACTCTTTTAACACCTGTTTCTGAAAATAATGAACATGGGGGTATTGAAAGCCAACTAGATAACTCTGATATATCAACAATTTCCTCCTCTAGTAAAATGAAAAAACGTATTTCAATTAAAGTTAAGAAAAATAGTGATGGTGAATTAAGTAGACGTACAAGTGTTGATTATTATCAAATGGAAAGGTTTTTGCCTCCATATAGGTCATTAATTAATCCAAAGAAAGTCTATGACTATAGAACAAATACATACCTTAACACATCAGAGAATCAAATAGAAATCATTAATAGAGTTGGTGCTCATAGTCAGCCAATAGTAGCTATACATAAGAAAAAAAGGGATAGCAGAGTTGTTTCAATGATACTAACATCAAATAGTAATAATAATCTAACTGAACTGATACTTGATTCAACAAACGATAACTCTTCCATCAGATCAAAAAGTATTTCCATTATATCCGTCGCTTCCAAACCAAAATATAAGGCCACTGCAAAGTTTCAAGACTTAACAAAAGATATATGTCATAGAATCCTTAGCTTTGTTAATAATCAAAGAGATTTAGTTTGTTGTTTATACGTTTCTAAAGAGTTCAAAGAAATAGTCACACCTTTACTATACAAATATCCTAAATTTACATCAAGTTATAGATTAGCACAATTTGTTCACACATTAATGAATAATAAATCATTGACATTATTTGTTAAAGTTTTCGATTTATCCAATATCACATTTCCAGTTGAGTTAACTGAAGCGGAGAAGTTGAAATATCAAGATAAACTGGTTTATGGTACTTTCACAGCTATAGAAGTTCTGAATAATAAGAATAAGATTTCAGATGCTGGTTGGAGAGATTTTAAGTTTAGGAATCATCCATTATATGGTGATTTTAACAAATGGAGAAAACGTGCAAACTCGGGATCAACTCTATCATCTAGTACTTCATCATTAGAGACTTTATTTGATAAAAACTTATCAACATCCAATCTGTTAGAGACAAAGAAGAATAAAAACTCATATAATAGATCAAGATCGAATTCTGGTTCAGATAATGTTTTCAAAAAGAAAGGTGGTAATAGTTCAAGACAGAGATCAAATTCATCAGCTTGTGAGACTAATAAAAGGTTGCCAAATGATAATAATAATAGTAGTGGTGGTGGTGGAGGATTTAAATCATTCAAGAAAGCTTTTGGTTTTGAATCGAGTGTTGATGTAACTAACAAGAAACGGGGAAGCAGTCCAGTAAGGAAACCCATGTTGACCAAGAAGGCTGTGTCTTCAAATAATGTGATTTCCACCAATCATACTAGTACTATTAGCACCACCAATAATAGCATTACGAAAAAACGGGATAGCAAAGTTCAAGTTGAAGTTAATGATAGATTACCATTTAGTACAACACATCCAAAGATCAATGCTATGTTAAAACAATATTGTTTCCATAGGGATATACCAGTTGGATATATAATTCATGTTTTAATGGAATGTACAAATCTTGAAGAGATTAATTTTAGTAAGATCGTTATTTGTAATGATTATAAACTCAGAGATTATGTTAACTTTGATTGGTTTATGAGTACAGGTGTTGAAATTTCTCATTCGAGTCATCCAAGAGATATTGATGATAATAAACCAATATTTTGGAGTGATACGGGACGTGATTTAGATATTAGTGATGAATCATTTTTTAAAGGCTATGCTGAGAGTGTTTCATTTAAAGATATTTGGAAATGTATTATAAGGTTAAGAAATATTAAAATATTAAAATTACGAAAATTGAATTCATTAGAACAAACAATTATTAAAGATTTTGTTATGAATAGTGAATTTAAAGAAACTTTAGAGATGTTAGACTGTAGTGATTCGGGAATGGTTAGACGAGATGAATGGAATTATATTTTTAAGGCTGAAGATTGGAGAAAGTATTTTTCATAGAATTTTCAATTAATGTATATGGTAGCTTAAAAATTAAATTCTCGTGCATAGCAACTATGATACAATTTCTCAAACATCGAAAATTTTGAAAAATATAAATAGCAAACATGCATTTTCTTATAGTAAATAATAAGTAGCCGTAATTAAAGGTTTAGAATATTAATATTTAATAATATTTAATCTTAAATACTAAAAATAAAATAAAATAAAATGATTAATTTATTATATATTATAATGACAAAATTATTTTAAGGATGCAAGAGGTTACAGGTAAGGCTGAAACATAAGAGATTAATGAGACACTTACAATTTAACGTAAAATTAAACACGAAACCAATCAAAGAGTTGATAAGAGTCGTTTATGGTTTATTTTTTAGTGTTTTTTCTATTAAGTTTCTTCAGCTAAGTAAAATTAAAAAATCGTGATCGGCTCAAAGAGAAATCAGATTGTGATAACAATACAAAATAAATAAAAAAAAGGAAATGTTACCAAACGATATACATAAACGGAATATATATATTGTTATAATCTAGCCAAACTTTTTTTTTTCATTTTAGTGGAATCAATTTGAGTTTAAAGTATTGGAAAACTTGGATAGCACTTTATATAAGGAATAAAAAAACAATAAGCCCTACTTGGGTAGCATAATTACTACTCAAAGTAATATTCTATTGTACCGAAAAAATTTTTTATAAAAAAATAATGCACAATAGGTTAATTTGGAATTTCTTTTCCACTCTAGCAATTCGGATAGAACTGAAGAAAAGAGTATTTACTGCGAGAAATATAAAGATGTATGAGTGATGTGTAGAGAGATTAGTATTTGCATTACATCAGAAGTTGATTAATGACATAGTCCAGGTACAAACATTTTTCAGATGTAGTGTTGTCTGTGGGCTTAGGATATTAATCTAGTTTGGGTATAATTAAAGAGTGAAATCATAAACCGAGAAAAATTAAGTTACGCTTTGGGATATGATGGTATATATAGCCGATGAGGAGGTTAAATTAATATATTTAATTTTTGTAAGTAATAAAGTTTCAAAATGAAACATTGGTATATATGTAGTAACTTTACACTATTTCCAGCCACTTGGATTAGTAAATGAGTAGACATATTGTAAATGAATAATAACGAGTAAGAATGAATAACAACAGTTCAAGAGATTTAATTGAGTTAAGATAAGTTAATAATAATTACTGAAGTTTGGGCGTGAAAACCAGCCATCCTCGCAATTTATTGCATTTTCAAGATTTAATTAACAATGTAAATGGATGATTGTGGGAGATTCAGGCACCACCGGTAATAATTTACAATTAATTAAATATGTTGTTGTTATATCAGAAATTATGGGATTCATGATAATTTTAATTGATTTATTAATGATAATCATTTACGTGTTTGGTTTAAAGTTTAAACATTAAAGTATAAAAATGGTACTTGATCCACGTTAATACATTATTCTATTTCACACAGTTTATATTATTTGCTTTTCTTGTATTAATATATAAATAAACCAACAAACAATTCAACATAAGTGGACTAGGACTATATAACCATGGTTTATTTGATATATTTACATATATACATGAAGATGTGATATAATTTTGTATCAAACGGGACCAAATTAATGAAAAAATCAATGGATTGAAAAATGTACTCTTTAATATAATATTTAAAGTACAGAACTTCTCTCATACTCTACAAATACACTGCGTTTATAGTATCATACTCATATATTCATGCACGAACAATAAACATAGATATATATATATAGATATATACATAAATACATCAAGTGAAAATGTGACTACAGCTTTTACTCATGTTCTACAATCACGCTAAAATACGAGATTTAATTATATCAGTAGATTGAGAGATTGTAGGGTATGAGAGAAGCTGAGACACTTGTCCACCTGATGTAACTCTTTGATCATTGACAGTGTGTGTAACAGGAATGTATAGATAAATAATATATAAAAATAATAATAATAATATACAAAGCAAACGTAAAATAATGAAATAATATCACTAGATAGAGTCAACCCCGAAACATTCTGTGCGTCAACGGTCAAAAAGAGGATACTGTCAGCGAATAATTCCTTCTTTCATTATATATATATTATATAATGGAGTTGGTGGTAATGAAGCAAGTGGAAGTGGTGGGTATAATTGGGAGAGGGGGGGGGGGTATAGTGAAGTTAGTGAACTTGTTGCTGTATAGTTAAAGTCTCGTCTTCCCAGTAATTGATATATGTTGTATTATTTACTCACTTAAATGTAGCCTTTGTTCATTTCCTCTTATATACAACTCTGGTATAATATTATATATTATTTTTGTCTTGGAAGGTTTTTTTTGCTATTTGGCTATTTGGCTTTTCTTGATTTTGCTTTTTTTCTTCTTTTTTACGTATCTGTTATTATTATTTTGAGAATTATATATAATCTTTACACACACAATACACCACTCTTTTTGAACATGCCACTGCGTAATAATCATTTGGGTAATAATCTATATCTATACGGTATGAACGAGGGAGTTAATAATGATGGTAATGGTAATGGTAATGGAATTGGGATCAATGGTAATAATGTTAATAATATACCTTCAATTAATGCTCCAATTCATCATATTGACACATTTCCTGTACATTTGACACGCTATCCAATAATTGATTCAGGTTCTTATCCTCAATCATATACGCAACAATCTCAACAACAAGTGCCTCAACAACAGCAACAACAACAATCTCTTCCACCTCAACAACATCAACATCAACAATTACAATATACTCATATTCCGGTACGTAATGGTCAACGACAACTACAAGATTCTTCAATAACTGGTGGTTTAAATTCTGCACAGCCGCAAAACATTCAACAACAGCAACAGCAACAGCAATTTCATCATCAACATCAACATTTACTGTTCCATCAACATCATCAACACAATCAACATAATCAACATAATCAACATCCTCATAATACAATAATACAAATGCAACATCCTCATCCATTTCATCCATATAATCCACAACAGCAACAACAGCAACAACATATATTAATTAACCCTCCAGTTAATAATAAATCAAATAAAATAATTCAAAATGATAATACACAAAATCCTAATACAACTGCGAATACTAATGAAAAGGTTGATGTAAAGAATTCAAAGGAAATACAAACTCCTGAAAATTTAGTATCTACTGAAAGTATATGGGAACAATATCTGCATAATAATATATTGCCTTTAAATAAAAATAACTCCAACAATACTAGTAATAGCAAGAATAATAGTAATGTTAATAATACAAATACTAGCAGTAATAGTAATGCTACAAAAAAGAGAAAATCGGTATCTAAATCAACTAATCCAACTATCAAACAAGTCAAACGAAAACCAAAATCTGGTAGTTTGAATAATATATTAATAATAAATGAACAAACAACTCCTGAAATAGAAAAGCCAAAGGAAAAGGAAAAAGAAAAGGATACAAAGGTTGAAATTGAAACACCAATGGAAAAAAGTAAAGAACAATTAAAGGGATCCCCAACAATACCACCAAAATTAACATTAATTTTGAAACCTCAAAAAATACCTGATATTTTAAACAATACTCCTGCAGAGAATAGAACTAGAATTCCAGATATTTTGAATCCTTCTTCACCAATTGAACCAAAAGAAAATGAAACACAATTTAATGAAAGTCAAAAGACTAAAAGTAAACAATATGATACTTTAGAATTGATTACGAGTTATATTGATGAAAATATTAATGAAACATCTGAACAAATTGATGAAATTAAACAGATTAAAAAGGAAATATCTGGATTTAATGAAAAGAAAGAATCTGAAGAGGAAAAAGTAAAGGAAATTCAAAGGGCTCATGATAAGACTGAAATTAATGATCACAAGGAAACAGAATCCATTGACATTATGGAGGATGATATTCAAGAAATCGATAATAATGAAACTAATAATGATTTAGAAATTCTGGAAAAACTTATAAGTTTCAAAATTGATAAACAAAAGCTGAAAAAGATATTAAAATTTAATGATGAATCAATAATCAAACAATCCAGAAAGAAGAAGCAATCTCCCAAACCTGAAAAGAAATCTAAATCACCAACAAAAAATAAATCACAGAGACTTTCAATGACTCGTGAACCGTCAATAAACACAGAAAATCAAATAGTTGAATTCAAACCGATTGAATCATCAAGTTTAGTTGTATTTAATGAACAACAAAAGAATGATATAATTAATCATCATGAAGATGAAGTATATGAGGAGGAAGTTAAAAAATTATGTAATTTAAATTTAAATCAATTACCTGAAGGTTATATTCCATTAATCATGACACCTAATGGTATGATTATACCTGTTGATGTATTGAAAAAACGTGGATTGATTGTTGAAGAAGAAGAAAAGAAAGAAAAGGAGGTAGTACAAGAACCAACTCAAGATGAAGTTATTGAAAGTATTGATTCAAAGCCACATCATGATGATGAAATGATTGAACCTTTGGAAGTTTTAGATTTTGATAAATTTGATCAATGTGCTGCACTTTCATTATATTTATTGAGTAAAGAATCCAAACTTAATATTAAATATGATAATTATGAATTTGATGAAAATGATAAAGAACATAGAGAATGGCATTCACATTATCAAAGATTAATTCAACTTGAAAAATTAAAATTTATTCAAAGTTATAAAGATGAACGTAAAAGATTAGTTGAAATGTTAGCTAAATTAAAAGGTGAAGAAATTAGTGATGTCAAAGGTGATGATAAATTCAAGAGTAAGGATAAATTACTTGAATTTGAAAAAGATTTAATGGAGATGAGAGATTATGAAATTTTAAGAGCCCAATTAATGCATGAATATAATGAGAAGAGTATTTATCTACAATATTTAAATAATGTTTCAGAAATTGAAAGTATGGGATGTTTAGATTATGCTGTTAGATTAACTAAATATAAGAATTATTTAAATATGGAGAAAGAAAGACTTATTCGTAATGAAGAGAAAATTGGTAAGATTAATACAGCTAAAAGTCAAGGTATTTGGAATAAATATATTCAAAGTGGAGCTAATAATAATAGAATTGGAATTGATGATGAAATTGAGACTCCAACGATTAAGAATAAGACCAGAAATAGAAAGAGTAAAGGTAGAAGTGTTAATGTTAATAACAATAGTAATACCGCTGACAAGGGTAATAATATTGAGTTAATATCTGAGAAAGATTTTATTTTATTAACCAATGCAAATTCTAGATCATATAGTACATTTGTTTTAAACAATTCATTATATAGCGATAATGAAGGACAAAGAGAAATAATTGAATTAATTGAATTTTATTTACCAGATAAGAGTATTTTAAGGGAATTATTTAAAGAAGTTAAAAGAAATGATCAATATAAATTAAAAGGATTTAATGGTAATAAGAATAAAAGGTTATTATCAGTTAATAGTGATAAAGGTAATGGTATGATTAGTACATATGGATTAAAGGAGAGTAATGTTGGATCAAGTAATAGAATTTTAAAAGAATTACAAATTGATGGTATGATTGTTGATATTAATGATAATGATAGATTTGAAAGAAGAGGAGTTGGTACACGTAAATCAAGAAATTCTAATAATTTTACAGACGATGAAATATCAGGTAATACAGAGACTGGAGATGATGGCATTTCCAATAATGATAACAATAATAATAATCATAATACAGGTAGAGAATATTATAGAGGTGGGAATAACAATTATAATATAAATAATCATAATGGAAATAATACTAGATATATGAGGAGATGTAATGTTAATAATTTAAGTAGTAGTGATGAGAGTAAAAATGATGAAGGTAGTGAAGGTGGTAAGGATAATAATAATGGTAATAGCAATAACAATTCAGATAATGTTAAACGTGAATTAAATATAACAAGTTGTTTAGATAATTCATTATGTGATATTGATAGAGTTAAGATGTTAAATTTAAATAGGGATGAAATTAGATTACAATATACAAAGACATACGCAATGCCACATGGGTTGCATTGGGAAGAAATTGATGAAGATTTATTATATTTACGTGAAATGAATAATAAAAAGAAGAAATAAATAACTGTATATTATTATCAATACTAGGGTATAATACAACAACGATAACTTTTAAAATAGATCGTATTACGTAATAAGTTTTTATGATTGTTAGACCTTCCCAATTAGGAAATAAAAAAGAAAGGCGCGACTATATTGATAATAGTTACCCGGATTCTTAAGTGGGGTTTGTACTTATATATATATAATGGGGGTTTTTCTATTGCTAATTGTGTATAGTAGTGGATAGTAGTGTAATATACTACTATACAGCAATTCACTATTGTATAGTATAGTATAATATAGTATAGTATAGTATATTAGTATATGTTAAACATATATATAATCTACAGAAATAATAAAACACAAACAGAGACTGCCAAATTGTATTCCCAATGTTAATTAATACTAACAAACAAAAAATTTTTTTAAAATTTTCCACGTCGTCGAAAAAGTTTGATTTTTTTGCTCTTTTTATAATTTGTCGACTTGTTAAATGGATGAATTTTTTCAACCTTTTTTTTTTTCATTTCCAATTACTTTAATATTAAATTCTCTTTTCTCTCCCTTTCCTTCTTTTGCTATTTTTTTAATTAATCAAAAGTAATTAGTAAATAATAAAATGGCTGAAGAAGAACACAATTTCGAAGTTGCAGATGCAGGTTCCTCATTAACTTACCCAATGCAATGTTCCGCTTTAAGAAAGAACGGTTTCGTTGTTATTAAAGGTAGACCATGTAAAATTATTGATATGTCAACTTCTAAAACTGGTAAGCACGGTCATGCAAAGGTTCATTTAGTTGCAACTGATATTTTCACTCAAAAAAAATTAGAAGATTTATCTCCATCTACTCATAATATGGAAGTTCCAGTCGTTAAAAGAAACGAATATCAATTATTAGATATTGATGATGGTTATTTATCATTAATGAACAATGATGGTGATATGAAAGAAGATGTTAGAGCACCAGAAGGTGAATTAGGTGAAAAATTACAATCCGATTTTGATGATGGTAAAGAATTAGTTGTTACTATTGTCTCCGCTATGGGTGAAGAAGCTTGTATCTCATTTAAGGAAGCTCCAAAATCTGATTAAATTATTTATAATTAAATATTCAAAAATTTTATCCTAATTATATTAATTTTTTGTTAATTAATGTGATATATAAAAATAAAGTTATATTTATAATATATATAAAATTTTAATAATAATTCAAAGCATTTTTACTAAACTATTAATTCACCATTTATAAACATTTGATCAAGTATAGTTTCCATTTTATAAAAATTAAAAATTAAATCAAGTTCACTTACATTATCAAAATATTCATCTAATAATTTAACATAAATTGGAATTGAGTTTAAATACATTAATTCATCATCATTATTATCATTTATACAAATTATAAAATTCAATCCATTATATTTTTTGTAAATTAATTTACAATTATCAATAAATTCAATACAATTATGATTTGAATTAAATTTATCAAATTTATTATTATTATTGATTGTTTTATAAACTAATTTAATTATTTCATCTTCTTCAATGACTTTATAATTTGTATAAAACTTGCTCAAACGTACTTTACCTTGTTTATTTAAACATAGTATAAATTTCACTCCCATTGAGTTATTCAAATAAGGTTAATTAACATAATCCTTCTGTTATATACTGTCATAAGATCATTATTATTATATCAGGGATGATTAACATTTTCTATCCGTCGATCGACTTCTATAATAGATATACAATGTTAGACATTACATTAAGTGTATATATATATATATTAGATAATTGAAATATTAATGTATTATACATATATATATCAACTAATATATATAAGAATATCAGTCTAGTATGATACTACTTACATATATATATACATATAAGTATGCCTATATACAGAACAGATCCCAACCCAAGTAATCAACCTACAGGAAACTCGTAAACTGTAAAATAACAATAGAAAACACGATAAAATTTAAGCTGAAAAAATTTTATTTTTTTAGATTTTTCAGTTTTCTTTTGATTTTTCTTTCCTTTTTTTAAAAAAGTTTATAAAGTAAAGTATATATTCTATTTATATTGTTTTTCATTATAGATCAATGTCTGCAGCATTTGAAGAATTGAGTAAGTATAAAGATTCTAAATTGATCAATAATAATAGTAGTGACAGTAATAATAATAATAATAATAATAATAATAATAATAATAATAATAATAATAATAATAATAATAATAATAATAATAAAATTAAACATATTAAAGACATAAATACTACAGATAAATTATCAGATTCAGTTGATCAATCAAATAATAAAAGGAAAAAAATTAATCCATTTATTGAAAATTTAATCAAAAATCCAATTGTTTTCAAATCTGCTAAAATACCTGATAAAGTAACTATAAAACCTTCAAGTTATAAAGTTTTTAAATCTTCTAAAAATTCTAAAAATAAGGAAAGAAAGGAATTAAAAGAAGGAAATAGTGCCACCACTGTTAAAGAGAAAAAAGCAATTAGACCAAAATCACTTGCTGAAGCTGTTGCACAATATTCAAATAAATCTCAAATAACTGAAGATAGTGCTACGAATAATATTAATATGAATAAAAATAAGAGTAAAGATAAGAAATATAAGATTGATTCAAAGGAAAGATTAAAGTTATTATTATTGAAACAATCACAAGCTAATAATACTAATACTGAAGATCAAGAAGATAATCAAAGTGAGGAGCAAACACCAGATCAAGAAGAAGCGGTTAGTAATGATGAAGATGACGATGAAGATAAAGATGAAGATTTCCATACTGCTGAAAGTGAAGGACCATCTGGTGATGACGAAGATGGCGAAGCAGAAGCAGAAGATGATGATGATGATATTTCACAAAATGATGGTGGATCAGAAGAAGAAGAAGAAGAAGAAGAAGAAGAAGAAGAAGAAGAAGAAGAACTCGTTGATAATGACAACAATGACGATGATGATTATTTAGAAACTTTGAAGAAAGATCTTAAAGATGATATAATAGAAAATGATGAAGAACAAGCTCTTAATATTGAAACTCCGCCAACTTCAAATGATGATGATACTACTACTACTACTAATAATAATAATAATACAAGTAAAGATCAACTGATTAATAATAATTATCCAATTGATGATTTTTATGATATAAATGAATTAAAAGTTGATCATGGTTCAAATAATTCTAAAAGAATCAATAAAAGTTGGGGTTATTTAGTTGATAATACTGTTCCAGTTGGTTTAATTAATCATGGTGTTACATGTTATATGAATGCAGCTGTTCAATCAATTTCACATATAGCTTCATTAACTCATTATTTAATTGATGTTCATAATGGTAAATATAATAATGAAATTAAAGATAATTCAGTCACAAAAATTTTAGCTTCAACAATTTCAAAACTTTATAAATTAGAGAATAAAAAATATTCTTGTATTAATCCAAAGAGATTAATTAAAAAATTAGAAGATATTAATTGTATGATGTCAGAATGGCAACAAGAAGATTCTCATGAATATTTTATGTCATTAATGTCAAGATTACAAGAAGATTCAACTCCAAAAGGTGTTAAATTAAATAAAAGTATAATTTATGATATTTTTGGTGGTTTATTAGATCAAACTGTTACATGTACAAATTGTGGTCATATATCAACAACTCAGCAAGAATTTTATGATTTATCATTAGGTTTAGATAATAGAAAGAAAAGATCAAGTTTAATGATTGATGCAAATCAATTATTTCAATTAAGGGATAAAATTGAACAATGTAATTCATCAAATGAGAATGAAAAAATTCAATTATCTAAAATTTTACAACAAAGAATTTTATTAGCAAAAGGTGTTAAAAATAATGAAATTAATGAAAATGATTCACTAAATAATGAGATTAATAATGAATCTAATGATAATGAAAATGATACGATGAATAATAATAATGATGAAAATAACGCTAATGATATACGATCTAAAAACATAGAAACATCAAATAGTAATAATACCAATAATAACAATAATAATGATGAACAACCAGTTTTGAAAAGATATATTTTAGAGAATTCAATAAGAGATTTTTTTTCACCTGAAATTATTAAAACTGATAAAAGAGATCAAACAGGATATACATGTGAAAAATGTAAAAAGCAATGTAATGCAATTAAAATTTCAACAATTCAAAGATCACCTGAAACTTTATCAATTCATTTAAAGAGATTTAGATTTAATGGACAACAATCACAAAAAGTTAAAGCAAGTGTTAGTTATCCTGAAATACTTGATTTAACAAGTTATTCAACTGATATTTCAACTCCAATTAAATATAAATTATCAAGTGTTATAGTTCATCAAGGTAGATCAGTTTCTTCAGGTCATTATATTTCTCATTGTAGACAACCAAATGGTACTTGGGCAACTTATGATGATGATTATGTTAATAAAATTCCAAGAGCTAGTGCATTATCTGATCCTGGTGTTTATGTTTTATTTTATGAAAGATTAACTTATAAGGGAACTCATGATGAAAGTGAAAATGAACATGAAAAGGAAGATGAACCTTCATCTTTATCTGAATCAGCAACTCCAAAAACTATTTCAAAAGTTGTTAAATCAAAGAAAAGAACTAGGGATATTAATACCAATAAGAATAAAAAGGTTAAAAGTTTTAAAAATAAAAGAAGTAAATTATAATCATATTTGTAATATAATATATTCCTCTTTATTTTTCTATCGTTGTATATTAGTTTATAATTTTTTTATTTATTTACAAGTTTTATTAATTTTTGTACTACTACTATATATATATATATATATATATATGTAAGAAGAGAAAACAAAAATTTATCAAAAAATACACCTGGGGTAAAATCTCTCTATATATCTTAAACGACAACTTCAATACCTAAAGTTCTAGCAGTACTAATAACACTTTTACAAATATCCTTTAATGGAATTTCTGCATGAGTTTCATCAGTTTTCTTAATTTTAGCAACTTCATAAACATGTTTAAGTGAAATTGTACCTAAATAACCTTGCTTTGCAAATTTACCCTTACCTAAAGTATCACTACCTTTTTCTTTATTTATTAATTGTAATAATAACCACGACGTAGTGGGACTTTTAGTTGTAAATGAAAATGATCTATCTGGTCTAACTGTTAATTTAACTGGAATTGGTACATCAACAACATATTGAGCTGTACGTGCATTAAATTCTTTACAAAAATCAATTGCTTTAACACCTTTTGAACCTAAAGCTGGACCAACTGGTGGTGTTGGTGCTGCCTTACCTGCACCAACAATAAGTTTTACAGTAACATCCTTCAATTGTTTTGACATTGTTGATTGATTATAATATAAAGCTGATGATTCAAAGATCTTTACCAAAAATTCATGTTGTAGATTGTAAGGTTGAAAATTAAAATGGAAGAAAAAATTTAAAAAATCTATAAAAGTGAGAAGTCGCGACTGATTGAGTGGGGGAAGTTTTTATCTATTTTGGAATATAAGTTAAGTTAAATGTACACAATAAAGAAGTAGTTTTACTAATGTATAAAAAGGAGAAGATTCATTTCAGAATGTATCCAGCATAGAAATGAATTGTAAATATATTTTAATTTTATTTTTTAGCAGCAGCATTTTTACGTTTAATTCTTTCAAATGATGCAATATGAGCAACACTTTGATCAACTTGTGTATGTTCATGATCATTTGAAGGTATTAATTTCCCATGATTTGATGCTTCACCATTTTCATCAACCATTGTACACATTTGAATATTACTTAACCATGGATCTAAAAAGCATGATTCAATATCAATTCTACATGCAGGTGCTAATCTAACCATTTTACTAATTAATGGTCTAACTTCATTACTTAATGCACCTAATAATCTATCCTCACCTAATAAATTAGATGTATGTTTAGTTTCATCATTTGAATCTTTACCTGATGTTGTAGTTGTTGTAATTTTCTTAGAATCAACAACATCATTAACTTTTGCTTCAATTATTTCTTCATTTTCAATTTCTTCATTTTCTTCTAAAATATTATCTTCCTTTAAGTTATAACTTGGAGGTTCAGGTAATCTTTTCAGTAATTCACCAAATGTAACACCAGGTTCTCGTGATGCAAAAGCTTTGAAACTTGCATCACTTAATTTTGGAATTTTCCATGGAAATTTTTTCAAAACCATACAACAATAAATAATTGCAACTGACCAAATATCAACAGGTCTTGGATCATAAGTGTTGAAAACACAAACTTCTGGTGCTAAATAAGGATCTGATCCAACAATACCAGTTGCTTCAATTAAATTATTTGAAAATGGATATTGATAAACAACTGCTGAACCAAAATCAATAATTTTAACAATACCATGTTTATTAATAACACAATTATCTAACTTTAAATCACGATGTGCAAGACCAATTGAATGAATATATTTTAAACCATTTAAAATTTGTTTAAAGCAACAATCAATCTCTTCAACACCCATTTTATTTGACATTACGATTGCAAATAAATCATAATCGCAGTATTCCATGACTTGAACTAATCTATCATTTTCAAAACTAATTTCAATTGTTTCAATAACATTTGGATGTTTTAATGTTGAACCGATACAATATTCACTTGTAATTTTCTTTGTATAATCTTTTTTACTTTCAGTTGTAAATTTAGCTCTAAATTCTTTAACTGCGAAAACTTTTGAATCACTTAATCTTCTTAATAATTTAACTTGACCACCTGCACCTGCACCTAAACTTTCACCAAATTTAACATATCTTTTACTAAATGGAATTGATGATGTATTACCACCAATTGATAAATTATTAATTGTTGTTGAAGATGATGCAGAGGTTGATAAATTATTTGATGTACTATTATTAGTATCATAACGACGAAATTCATGCGGTGATGAACCTTCACCATAAATTGATGTTGAACTTGGACTACTAACAAATCTATTATTTAAATTTGATGAATGTTTTAAACTATAATTTGAATTTGGAGTATTTGATAAATCAGAATTATTTGTATGTAAATTGGTATTTGGATTGATTGTAATTGCAGATGGTGGAATTTGAATTGGATTATATGTAGTTGGAGTTGTTGCAGTTGAATATGAGTTAGTAGTTGAAAATGGACTTTTACTCATACTAATATTTATTGAATTACTATTAGAATGACTTGAAGGACTTTCATGAATGTTATTGTTGGTATTTGAATTGTATGAATTGTTAGATGAATTATTATTGTTATTGTTGTTGTTATTGTTTCCATTAGATGTAGCATTAGTGTTATTTCTTTGAGAACTTAAACCAGCACTTAAATTAGAAACTCTTGGAGATGATGAATAGATATTATTTGGAGTACCAGATATTGAGCCTGATCTTTTAAAAAATCTTCTTAAATCAGCCATTGATGAATGTCTAGTTGAAGCTGATGAATTAAAACTTTCTGAACTTGATTGAGATGTTGGAGAATTTAAATCATGTTGAGGAATTGAAGTTGAAAAGTTAGTATTTGATAATGAACTTGAGTAAGTATTTGGAGATGATGGTATATTATCGAAATTTGAAGCAGTTGATCTTCTTGATTTTGAGAAGAAATTAGCTAATGATGAAGAAGATTTATTTGAACTGCTATTATTATTGTTATTACTACTACCGTTCATATTGTAATTATTTAAACTTGAATTAGTATTTTTCAAAGATGAAGATAAAGTTCTAGCTTCAATTTTTTGCTTTGAAACAACGAATCTTGAATCTATTTGATGAGATGCAACAGTTGGAGAAGATAATTGATTACCAGTAATAAATTGACCATTAATTGGCATTGTAAGATTTGTAAATGAAGATGAGACATTTAAACCTGATTGAGAAGGTTTATGATTACCTGGAGCTGCATAAGGTATACTTGAAGATAGTTGAGTAAAGGAATGGGATGCAGAAGTTGAAACTGAATTTGAGATAGAATTTGAATTTGAATGGAAATGATTGTTACTCTTATTTGAAAGTACGGGTATTGCAGTTGATGGTCTATCTTTTAAAATTTGATTTTTATTAGTATTATTAGTAGTAGTATTATCATTATCAATAATATCATCATGAATATGTATAGTTGATTTATTTAAACCAGACATTGAATTTGAAGAAGAAGGAGTATTATTTTCTAAATTATTTGAAGAAAGTTTTGAAAGTTTACCAGATAATTTAATTGCAGCATTTGCAGCATTTGATGCTATTGAAGATTGATTTTTCAAATGACTATTATTATCAATATCATCATCCGGTGAAGTACCTACAGATATAGCAGTTGTAATTATACCATTATAAGAGGAATGCATAATAGTTGGGGATGAAGGAGGTGTTGAAGATCTTTGCCTTTCTCTATCTTCGTGCATTAATTTAGTCAAAGATGACTGAGCTGTTCTTTCAGTCATAATTGTAAGTGGGGGAACTGTTCAATATGAATTGTATAAGTAAATAATTAATAAACAGTATATAAATAATTAGACTTAAACTAAGGTAATGTAAATATGAGTTTGAATTATATTATATATACAGAATGAAATATATTATATATTTAAATATAACAGAATAGAACAAAAGTGGAAGTTAAATCAAGATTATAATCGTCAAATTTTGATATTAATGTTAATTCGCGTCTCTTATTGGTCCCGATAAGATAACAGAGCGGAATTTCGGAATTTTAATGAATATCTTCAAGTTACATCAGTATTTGCTTCTTTTCCTGTTGTTATTACCATTATTATCGTAGTAATTACGTCTTACACGACGTGTCTGTTGACTGGCGTTGCTGCTATTATTCTTACTACCAGTTGCTGGTGGTGGTGGAGGTGGTGGTAATGGTGGTGGCGGTGCATTTCTTCTTGGAGGGGGTATTGCGGCTGATGAAGATACATTGGAAGTTGATGTGGTAGCAGATGTAGTAGTAGTAGTAGTAGTCGATGGTGATGATGATGATGAATGTTGACTGGATCTTTGATTGTAATAGGAGTTGTTCTGGTATTGACCTTGACGTTGATGATGGTAGTTATTGTTATTATTATTATTATTGTAGTGATTTTGACTATGGTTTTGATTGTACTTATTGTAATTGTTGTAATTATCATATTTGTTGTGATTACTGACAGTATTATGTTGATATTGGTTTTGATTGTGATTTTGATTTTGATTTTGAATATTACTTTGATTTTGATTTCCATTCCTTGTATGTGATGATGGACCATTTGGAATAGATTCAGATTTAACTGGCCTTCCTGGTGAGCTTTTATTTGAAGATTCTTCTTTAACTCTTGCAACTTCTTTCTCCAATTTCTTCTTTTCCTTTACATCATCCTTCTCAATATTATGTAATTCCTGATTTTTCTCAACTTTCTCTTTAACTTGTTCATCAATTATAAGATCTTGAACACTCACATCTTCATTGAGATTTCCAATATCTTCAATATTTGCAATATTTTCATTATCATCAATATTTTCATTATCATCAATATTTTCATTAACATCAATATTTTCATTATCATCAATATTTTCAATATCATTGGTTTCATCATTTTCAACTTCTTTAACACCTTCAGCTTCTGTATCCTCAGTCTTGGTTTCTTCTTCATCAACTTCCATTTTTTCACCATCTTCAGCATCTGCTTTGTTATCATTAAATTCTTCCTTTAATTCTTTCTTTGATTCTTCTTTGGTGACTTCACCAACTGTAACATCATCAACTTTTTCATCATCTCTAATATCAGACATGACAACATCATCCTTTGTATCATCAACCTTCTCTTCAAACTTTTCTTCCAGTTTCTTAACTCTACTCTTTAATCCAACTAATCCATAAGGTTTAGCTGCAGGTTTGTTAGTTAACTCTCTCTCTTTCTCCAATTTCCTTTCCTTCTCTCTTTCTTCATCCTCTTGAGCTTTCAATATTGCATTCTTCTCATCTCTTTTCTTAATAGCTTTTAATTTATCTTCTTCCTTCATTTCATAAAATTCCCAAATTGGTACATATTTACTATCTTGAAATTTGATCAATCCAATTAATGCCCTACTTGATAATTTAATATCTTCTCTATCATCATTTTCAATAATTTCATTTAGTTTATCATATAAAGTTTCACTGTGTTCTTTAATTTTTGGATAATTATTCATTATAACTTTTAAAAATAAAATTATATTATTCAAACTTGTATAACTTTGGGAATTTAATGTTTTAATAATCTGATTTAATAATAATACTTGCCAATTAAAATAAGTTTCTTTAAATTCCTTATAATCTTTAAAGTCTTTATTTTCCTTCTTGAAAATTTCTTCATCATTCCACCAATTATTCAATCTATCCAATACTATTTGATAAAATAAAGCTAAATTCTCAGTTTCAATTGTGGTATTTGTAAACAATGTAATTGGTAATAATTCAGTATTAAATAATAAATCTAACATTTTCTTCAATGAATAATTTTTAACATCAACAACGGAATTAATGAAAAATAAAAATTTACCAACGAAAATTGCATCAAATGATGATTGTTGAAATCTTGGAATAATACATTTTTCAAAAATATTTAATAATTCATCTTCATCACCATTATTAAGCCATTTATCCTTCTCATTTTCAATTCTATTTAATAATTTAATATAATTGGCTTCATGAGTTTCTCTATCAATATTAATATATTTGACAATTGAGTTTAGTTTATTATATTGATCTTCTAGTGATTTAACTTCTTTTGCATTTAAATCTTCCACACGCCTTAATTTTAATTGAAGTCCCTTAAGTTGTAAATTCAAATCCTCTTCCTCTGTACTATATGAAATATCATTAAAATTAATATCATATAATGATAATGTCCAAAAAATTGAGAAAAATTCAACATTAATTTTCTCAAAATCTACTTTCTCTTGGAATGTTTCCCTTATTGGTGTATAAATATCTGAATCATAGAACTTAATTAATAAATTTTTTCTCCAAATTTCGAAAACCCATTGAATTTCAACATTATAATTATTAACTAATTCATTAACTGAATAAACTTTTTCTTCGAATTCATCATTTTTCAAATTCATTATAATTGTAATTATTAAATTATGAATTAATGAAGAAATATCATCAATTCTTTCATTGATAAATTTTAAAGGTGTTTCATCTTCAACTTCAATTAATTTATAATTCATTTGACATAACATTATTATTAATTCATTTAATAAATTATTTTCAATTAAAGTTTTCAGTAATTTATTTGAACTTCTAAAATTATATTCTCTTTTATCATTAATTGCAAAGTAAACTAATTCTCTTAAACTTTGACCTGAATTTAATCTTAAAATTTGTTTAATTGTTAAATTATTATTTGATTTAATACCTGTCATTGAATCAATTAATTCTTTTAAAATATAAATTATATTAAAATCATTGATCATTAAATTATTATCAATAAATTTTAAAATTGGTGATAATTGAAATGATTCAGTATATAATTTACTTAATTTACCAATTAATTGGCAAATATTAACATACCATTGGGAATAATTTATACCATCACTTTGAATTTTATTTTTATTTGATGATAATTTATTTAAAATTTGATAAGTAATTACATCCCATGAATAATCATTAAAAAATTTTGATGATTCACAAATTAATTCAATTAAACTATTATAACTTTCAATATTCTTTAAAATTGTAAATGATGAACAAAGTGGATTAATTGAAACAATTTTATTTAAAGATCTACATGAAATATTAATATTTTCAATTGACATCCTTTTCAATAAATTTTTAGTTTTTTTTTCAATTATTTGATAATTATAATTCAAATATAAATCTTTTTTATAGTTTTTCATATAATCATCATATAATGAATAACGTAATTCAATTGAATAATGAGTTTTAATAACATCAAAAGTTTCATTAATTAATGGTATATTATTGGTAAAAAATAAATTTGGGAAAATATGTATTTGAATAAATTCAAACCAAAAATCACTACTTTTAATGTTTTCATTTAATGATTTATCCATAATTCTAACAATTTTCATCATTAATGTATTATTTTCTGATATTTTATGTCTTATAAATGGTAAAAATTTATTTAAAATTTCCAAATATTCATCAATACTCATATTAGATTCATTTGATTGTTCATTTGATTGTGTTATATTAAGATTATCATCAACAAATGAGTAATAAAATTCATCAATTGATTCTTCTAATAATTTATTTAATTTATGCAATATGATATTAGATAATAATGGTACCTCAGGGAATTCCGATAATATAATGAAGATATAATCAATTAATTTATAATCTATTAAATATTCTAATAAATCAAATTTCCAATAACTTTTAAATTTTTCATCAATTGAAAGTTCAATACTTTCATCAGCTTGTTTGTTAATTATTTTTTTAGAAGTAGTTGAATCATTTTCATCATCTGAATCTGGTAATAATGGTGCGGCCATAGCTAAAGCTGAAAGACTTTTAAAAAATGAAGCATTTTTTAAACTTGTTTGTTTCTCTTCTAACATTTTTTCAACTTCATCATAATCATAAGGTTTTAAACATTCATAAATAGAATCAAATTCTAAGATTTTTTCCTTAATCAAATAAGTAATTAATTTTAATTCAACACATTTATCAGATCCCATATAATTAGTTAAATAATTAATAACTGTTGATTGAGTTGAACTATTTAAATCTTTAGGTCTCCACCAAATTGTATTTTTAAATATTTCAATTACCAAAGATGAT
Organism: Pichia eremophila; assembly: GCA_030579415.1. NCBI lineage: Eukaryota > Fungi > Ascomycota > Pichiomycetes > Pichiales > Pichiaceae > Pichia > Pichia eremophila. The sequence goes on along the minus strand of JAKTQW010000014.1, from coordinate 4,340 downwards.
AATTTATCAAAATATTGTGATAATAAGTTTAATAAAATAAGGAAACATCTTTTATTATCTAAATCAAATTCAAAAACTATTTTCATCAAAAGATCGATTAGGTTGTTAATATTTTCAAAATCATCATTTTGATTATTCATATAGGATAAAAGTGTAGATATAAATTTTGAATAACCTTCACTTGATTCATGTAATGAAGAATAAGAATCAATTGAGAAAACACGATTTCTAGCATCATTGTATTGAAATTTACTAAAATCTGGGAAAATACCTTCACTTTTCAAGATATTTCTATTTAAATATAATATTTTAAATTTATTATCAATTGTACATTCTTTAATAAATTTTTTAATATTTTCATTATCATTATTAAATGAAGATAATAAAATTATTAAATTTTCATTTATTTTATCTAATTTTTCAAATGAATAATTTAAAGAAGATAAGATTTCTGATGATAAATTAATAAATAATGAACAAGAAGCACGATTTGGATATTCACTAATTGAAATGAAAATTTCATAGAATACTTTCAGTATATCAATTTCATTTGATTTTAATTTTTCAATTAATTGTAATTTAAGAGTATTTGCATTAAGTAAGAAAGCATCTGTTATAAATTCCCAATCATAAGAAGCTTTGATTTTTGGATTAATAGATTCAATAGGAGCTGTTATCTCTGTAAAACCGGGTATACCCTCCATTAGATATAAGATGGTTTCTATATATATTATAAAAGACCTGACTTCAAAAGAAGAAATGCATGCCTCTGAGCAGTTGGAAATGATGATAAATTTGTAGATTTGTGAAGATGCGTTGACATGTAAACAAAAAAAAATTCATTTCGTTTGGTTATAAGTTTAATATTATGAATGGACAGTATATACATATATATTATATTCTCTTTATTTATAGCATATAGCATAGATGCAAAGTGGTAATAATAGTAAGGAGAAACAAATTTACAATAATTTAAAGAGTAAATATATTGGGATTGGACATGCAGATACAAAGAGGGGAGCATTTTTAAGTAATATTAAGAAAGATACATATTTTAGTTTAATTAGTTATGATTCAATAAATACACATTTAAGTATTGGATTAAATAAACCAAAACAACTTGTACAAAAGGATATAATTGATAAAATGAGAAAATGTTAATGATAATGTTAATGATAATGTTAATGATAATAAAAATAAGATAAAATAAGGATAAAATAAGGATAAAATAAGGATAAATAAATGATTTCATAAATGAATTCAATAACTAAGTTAATAGAGGAGCTTGATCATTTGAAATTGTATTTGTATTATTATTTTCAACTTGTCTTAAAGCAGTATTAAACATTGATAAAATTGAAAATACTAAATTTAAACCTGAAATTACGAAAGCGAAAATCCATTGTAAAGCAAACATTTTAATAAACATTTGACCTAAACCAACACCTAACATTAAGAAACTTGTTGCTAAACCAACAGACCAATCAGAATAAAAGATTAATAAAGACATTGGAACAAGTAAAAATTCCCAAATGAAAATATTTGCTAAAATTCTAGGTAATAAAGATTTATTATGAGAATGAAATAGACAAGCACCATTCCAAAAAATAGCATATAAAGTCCAAGATAATGGTATACCAGTAACAGGTAAATGAATAGTTAACCAATCAGGTAATGATTTAATTGAGATTGTTTTATGAGAGAAATATAATGTTAATAAATTAAGTAAATTAATAAATAATAAAATTTCAGAAATGATAAATTTTTCCCTTGTAAAGAAATAAATCCAAAAGAAATTAATTAAATTTGAAATTGTAAAATGAGGACCAACAATTGCAATTACATTTGATTGATTTGAATTTGAAACATTTGAATTAAATAGGACTTTCGTTATAAACAAGAATTGTAATAATAAAGTAATTAACCAAAAAATTGTTGTTGTAAATAAAGTACCAGAGAATGGAGTAATAAAATGTTTATCACTTTGATGAGGTAAAAACCAAAATATGGTAGCAATTGCAGAAACTGCAAATGATGCAGTAATTGTAATTTTTGAAGCTGTTAAACCTGATGACATTATTTAATGATTAGATGAATAAGAAGAAGATTATAAAGATTAAGATTAAAATTAAAATTAAGATTAAGATTAAGAATATTATTATTATTATTATAACCAGTCCACTTATATCATTGATTTGATATTGATATTATCTGATGGTGAATAAAGGCAATGCATATATATATACTACCTGTCCCTCATGTCTATATATTGTTCTTTCAGAACTCACACAGTAAAATGTATATCACGTGAAATTGTATATATAATAATTAACAATTACCAATTACACTATACATATCTTATATCTTATATCTTATATCTTATATCTTATATCTTATCTTATCATTTAAGTACATTAATAATATTATAAAGGTTAAAATAAATAAATATATACCTTCTGGAATATTCTATATTATCTAATATCGGACTTAACTAATTTTTCAAGGGTTTATCATTTATTTCCATCGGACTTTAATATTTATATAAAAATTTCTAAAGATCATCTTTATAGATTACAAATAAACTTTTTTAATTATAAATACTACTCTATTTCCTCTTATAGATATTATATTTACATATTATTACTTTCATCACTCTTCTATTATCAAATATCAAATGAGAGCTTTAAGAAATACTACCAATATAAGAAAAGATTTACTACAATGTGTTAATTGTACAAATAATTTAAATCCTGATTATAACGATGATCGTATATTTAATAAAATTGTACGAAACAATAATAATAACAACACCAACACTAACAGTCATATCCCTTATAATAACTTATCTCAAGCAAATATTGATAGAATGAAAAATTATTTAGGTAGAACTCCTTCAATGAATACTCTACATTTTATCAAATAACCAAAGTTTTTCATCTAATTTAATCTAATTACTGATTAAATTTATATAATAATAATAATAATACTAATACTGGATAATAGTATTATTATTTACACTCGAAAGGTATCTGTCGTTTTTTATTTTAGTGAAACTTACTCATTTAATGGTATAAATTTCATTAAATATGTACAAGGTATTATTGTAAGGATAAGAAAATAGTATATAAAATAATACTATATTAGAAATAAATATTTGATAGTAGAGTAAGAAATAGAAAGAAATGTGTATGTATGATTTATAATATATTGGAATATAATATAATATAATATAATATAATATAATAATACATTGGAATTTTGGAATATTGTATATTGTATAATGCATATTTATAATTAATTAATTAATTAACTAACTAACTAACCAACCAAATTTACTCCTTTGATTCAACTTTTTCTTTAGTTGATTCCTCTTGAGTTTTTGGAATTTCAATTTCTCCATGATTATCCATCCAATCTTTAAATGATCCTAAATAATTTAATCTATTCTCATAACCAAATGTACCAGCTAATTCTTCACTCATTGTTGATCTAACACCTGCAAGACAATAAAATATTAATGTTTTATCAGTACTTGGTTTATCAAATCCAAATGACAGTTTAAATTCATCAGGATGTAAACCTAATGCACCAGGACTTGATTTACATGGAATATTGATTGCATTTGGTATATGACCTGCATTGAATTCATCATTTTCTCTAACATCAACTATAACATATTTATTTGAATCAAAATTTTTAACAATTTCATTCATTTTAATAAAATCAATAATTGGTGCATTAGATTCATTTTCAATAACTGAATATTGTCTTCTGTTAATAATTTGATTTGGAATTGATAATTTTGTAAATGAATTATTTGATGTTAATGTGGTTAATCTATTAATTTTAATTAAATTACGTGATAAGATAGAAAATGAACGTGCAATTGATGCAGTTCTAATAAACTTTAATGGTGTTCTTAATGACATTGTATTGTTATTAAATAATATGTAGTAAAATTAAAATGATAAACACCTTTTGCCACCCTCCTATATAATTTATATAATCATTAATATTATTAATTTTAAATGTTGCATCAATTTCAAAAAAAAAATTTTCAAGTCGCTGGTATTGTCTATCTAATTATTATATTTATTCAGATTTGAGTAAATAAAATTAAATTAGTCGCTTATAAATGAAATAAATAATTGATTAAGTAAGCTAAAATATATAAGTTGAAACTATCTTAGCCTTTGGATTCCTTAGTAGATTGTTATAGTTGTATCTCTGAGATAGTAATATCTTTCGATGTTCTATAAAGGACTTCTCAACAAAGCTCTTCACTAGACGTGTCAACGACTAGCGGAATAGGGTATATTTATATACTTTTGCTTTCGGGC
>JAKTQW010000013.1:0-122673 GCA_030579415.1 Pichia eremophila | reverse complement strand
TTATTAAATATAGAAAAACTCTTAGTTCATTATACAACCTATAACGAGAAGTTATAATCTTGTTATCTTATATTATATTACGTAATTCAGATATATCGGCCGAATCTACGTACAAATTCTTACAATATTATATAATAATTATATATATTTATTTATTGTTATACAGATTAGATATATATACCTTGTGTTAATAGTTGAAATTGATCATACAATCTTGTGTATGCACTATTCAGAGATTTATTGATTAAAACATTTTCAATAAATAAATCAATTTCTTCATCATTTAAATGTAATTGGAATCTTTGTTTTAATAAAACAGATGTATTTTCACCTGCTTTAAAACATGGTAATGAAGAATCTTTTTGCATTAATTCAACCATATCAATTATACACTGAGAATTTCTCCTTAATGATTTAAATGCATCCTTTGTTAATGACTTAAATTTCATAAAATAATATGAATTTACACCACCTAATAAATCAACATATTCTTGAGTTAATTTGAATGGTGCACTCTCAAATCCGACAGAACCTGGAGAATTAGATAATAAAAATCCAAAATCAATATGAACAATATGACCTTCAGAATCAAACATTATATTACCATTATGTCTATCTTTAATTTGTAAAATATAACAAATAACTGAATAAGCAGCTAATGAAACTGCAAAATTTTCTTGAGCTAATTTATATTTAATACTATTTTCATCACCAAATAATCTATGGAAATGATCTTTTAATGAAATAACACCATTTATTGGAATTTCATTACGATCAAGCATATCCTTTTCCAGAGCCTTTTTAATTGAATGAACAGAAACTGCATTTGTAATAGTTTCAACTAAACCAGTACTAATCGAAGTAACTAAAATTTTCATTCTCTTTACCCAAACTTTAACTTTATCTTGATACCAAATGTTAGCCATTAAATGAATCAATTGACATGCAAATGCTTCTTGAGCCAAATCATCACCAGTTTTAGCAATCATTGAAAATAAATCCCAATTCTCCAAATGTCCAAATTTACTATCTTTACGAATTCTATTCTTCTTAGTATTCCAATCTTCTCCAAGATAACTTAATCCTGCAACTTTCATATCATTTGCTAATTTTCTTTCACCTGCAACTTCTGTATTATCATTTATTGCAAATCTAGCTTGCATTGTTTGCATTGAATCAATAATTCTATTTCTAATCTGTGATGCTTGCGTTTGTGGTAAAAGTGAATTTGGTGAATCTAATTGAGTTAACATTATTGATGCTATTCTTAGTTGAGTTGCAATATTATGTTCATGATCAGTTTGAGCATTTAATGGTGGTATAGGTAAATTTTTATTGGTTTTGTCATCATTTAAAATAGTATTTAAATCAATATTTTGATTTATTTTATTATTATTTAATTTATTTTTCATTCTAATAACTGAAATATCTGCGATATCACCTTCTTCAATATCACTTTGATAATCATTTTTACTATCAAGCGTTGAACCACTTGATACATTTCTCTTTGAAGATTTATACGATAGATCAAATTTATATTTATCAACACCGGATTCTTCAATATCCTCTATACTTCTTAAAATTTTCTTATTTGCTGATGTAACTGGATTAAAATCAACTTCATCAGATAAATATTCAACCAACAGTAAATAAGGAACTCTCTCAGCTGAATTTAAAACCGCACTTTCATTGATTGCAATTCTACAAATTTTATGTAGTTTACCTTTCTTATTCTTAGGCAGTAACATTGGTATATCAATTTCACATGGCAGATCTTTATTTAAAATTGATAATTCTGCCTTTAATGTAGATAATCTAGCTTCTTTAGGAACTTTGGATAATCGAATAGATATATTTTGTAAAGCAATAACAAATTGTGTTTCATTTTTAAAATAACTAGATTTAAGCAGTTTACTCTTTTGAGTTTCATTTAAGGATACGTATTGATGTGATTTATTAATGTTGTTAATGTTGCTGTTGTTATTATTAAAATTATTATTACTCGTTGGTAAAGATTCCATACTATCTCTATAATCTGATGAATTTCTAATTGATGATGCATAAGATCCAGTATCTGAGTTATAATTATTCATCATATCAGTGAATGATGAATTTGGAGATGCTGATAATGATATATTTGTGTTAGAATCAGATAAAACTTCATCCTTATTTTCATCATCATGTAAATCAGGCATCGATCTAATTAAATGTTGTTGTTCTAATGAAGGTTTATTATTAGTATTTGATTTTTCAATATTTTGTTCAGGTGATGTATTAAAAGAAGCAGATGAATGAACGTGATATAATGATGATTTTCTTGAAGTTTTACCCTTTAAAACAGGTTTACCTAAATTAGGTAGATTCATATCAGCATATGAATCAATCATTTCAAATCCTAATTCTTCTGATTTTCTCATTTTATGTGTTTCTGAGTTAATTCTTTGTTTCTGTAATTTCAGTGAATTTCTGTCTTTCATATTTGCATTAATTGATTTAGTTCTTCTTAAATCGGGTTGATCATAAGTTCTTGGTTTACCCATTAATGCGTTATTAATTGTATTCTTTTTAGTTAAATTTTCAGTAAGACTTTTCTTTATATCTTTAACAACTTCGAAAACCATTGTTTTAACTCTTTTACCTTCCATTTTCACAATTGGTTCAACATATGATGTTGATTCAGGAACAGTTATACCTGCTAAAATTGAAGTTGCTAATGCAATACTTGGATAAATATTTGGTTTAAAATTTTTATTGATATCATGACTAGGTATAACACCTGAAGAAGATGCAAAACTGGAATTAGAAGTTTTAGAATTATTTGAATAATTGAATAATTGAAATTGTAATTCATTAACCAATCTTTTACAAGTTTGAAATCCTACACTTTCAGGTTCCTTTGATAAATCTTGTAACATTGCCTGTAAATGCCAAAATGTAATTAAACTGAAATGTGGATCAGAGAAACAAATTTCTTTAATTGTTTCCTCTAATGCCATTGATTGTGACTCCATTGTAACAAGCAGTTGTAAGAATTGAGGTGCAAAAAATCTTAGTTCTGCAATAGGGAATTTTTGTATTCTCTTACAAATATAATATTGTATTCCTACATTTGTATTATGTTCAAGTAATGAAATACAATGGAATATTTCAAAATCTTTGGAATTGATCTTACTATAAAGATCTAAACTGGTATCACTAACATTAGGTTTTAATTCATCACTCATTTGTGAGAGATTTTTACCCATATCAACTGTTTGTGCTTTATTAACATGTATGCTTAATTTTTCAAAGTGATTTTCCATATCTGAACTTGATGGTGGTACAGAAGTACTATCTGAATTACTTGATATAATATGATTCAAATTGGAAGCTCTTAAAGTTTCATCATTATCATTTGTTTCACTATGTAAAGATTTTTCAGAATCTAATATTTCATCTGTTTGTGACGTATTCTGCTCATCCAGACTTACTTGATTTTCAATTGATACATCAGATGTCATGGTTTTGTTATGTTTTTATCCTCTGTAGTAACTATATAATCACCTACCACTGTCTATATAAATCCTAATTACTATAGATAGTACAATTCCGAATAAATAAATGAAAATATATATGAAAGTCCGTACAGATATTCTTCCTCAACCAGTCTGATTCCTAACAATTTGGACAGTGTGTGCTATAATATAATAGAGTGTGAGGACAACACAAACACTTTTCCCACTCTGAATGAAAAAGCGAGGAAGTGTTATTATTATCGGAATTTTTATTTGCGTTTGAAGTCTATTTTTGCGAGGAATTTTATACTTCGTGGGTGGCAACATGAATTTCACAACTTTTGATACATCGAACTTGTAAATTTACACTTTCCCAGTTGGTAAGTTCATTGAAAAACAAAGGTTTCCACAGTTATTAGTGGGATGAGCACTAAAATGATGATTTCTTCATCTTTGAAACCTACTCCTAGGACTCCAATTACTCCAAGAACTCCCAAAATATCTAAAAAACATCATAATAAACATGAAATAGATAACATTCCATCACAGAGATTTAAAGTTGGATACCAGAAAGTAACTCTTGATATAGATTTGGAAAATAACTCAATACAGGGTGAAACGGAAATTACTATTTTACCTCAAGACTCTTATTTAAAACAAGTTAAGTTAGATTGTCGTGGAATTCAAATTAAATCAATTATTGTCAATCAAAGACGTGCAAATTACTCTTATGATGATTTCCTTCAAAATCAAGAATACATGAATGATGAATTTAATCCTGTTCTTTCAGATTATCAATATGATCCATTCTTTGACTCAAATTCAAAAAATATCTCAATTCATCAACATAATATGCTTAGAACTAAGTTTTATCCATTATTCTCAGATCAAAACAACCCAATTGACCCTAACTCATCCTTTAGCGTTTGTACATCAGAACTTACAATTGACATACCAGAAAGTATAAAACTAAGATTGCAAAATTCATCTAAACTATCATTTTCTCCAGCTGGAACTAGTCGTTCATTAAATGGTACTCCAAATACAATAAACAATTCTGATAAAGTCTATACTCCACTTAATATCAAAATTATATATAAAGTCAAAAATTCCAAAAATGGGGTACAATTTCATGGTGGGAAATCTACAAATATACCAAGGAATGAATGGTATTGTTATACATTGAATGACGATTTCGGTTGTTCCACCAGTTCATGGGTTCCTTGTATTGATAATTTTTATGAAAAACCTGCTTGGGATATTAATATAGTTGTTCCCAAAACATTAGCAGATATTGGTAAATCTTTGATTATTGGTACAAAGGAAGCAGAACGTGCATTACAAAAATTATCTAATCAAAATAATGTAATTAATGAGCAGGATAAGAAGTTAGATGCTGATGCGAATATGCAGCAAGATGATGAAAATGATGAAGAATCAGAAGAAGCAGTTGATACAGTTGTTGTTGTTCCTGATTTTGTCAGTTCTAGAGAATCTCCACATCCTCTCGATGTTGCTAAAAAATATGTTAATTTTCAATTCTATAATCCTGTTTGTGCACATCATTTAGGATTTGCCGTTGGTTATTTTGAAAAAATGCCAATGATAGATTTGAAATCTGGATCAGATGAACTTTCAATTAATGATCAAAATATTCAAGAAAATAAGGATAATGAAAACAGTGCACAATTTGGTATAGATACTGCAAATACCAATAAAGTTCCAACTTTGATATATTACCACCCAGGAAGAAAGGAAGAAGTAATAAATTCCACTCTTTTCCTATACAAAGCTCTTGAATTTTATTCCAAAGAATTTAGTTCATTTCCATTTACAAGTTATACTTTGTTGTTCATTGATGCATTACCTTCCATTACATGTTCATTTGCCGGTATGACTATAGCTAGTTCCAATCTTTTATACGGGCCTAAACGAATTGAACCAATGTTTAGCACCACCGAGAAATTATCAATAGCTTTGGCAGAACAATATTCCGGTGTTAATGTGTTACCTAAGACTTTGAACGATATATGGTGTACTATTGGTATTTCATCATACATGGGTTTACAATTTTTAAAGAAAATGTTCGGTATGAATTATTATAAATTTTTAGTTCAAGAAAGATGTCAACTATTATGCCAGTTAGATATAAATAAACGTCCCTTGGCTAATCAATTATTCAGATTTCCTATAAATTCTGATCAAGATTTGAATTTTATAAGACTTAAAGCACCATTAATATTAATTATCTTAGATAAGAGAATTACGAAAACAGATAAACTTTTCGGTCTTTCAAGAGTGATACCGAAAATATTCCTTCAAGCAATGTCAAATGATTTAATAAATGGTAACAATTTATCAACTTTACATTTCCAAAGAGTATGTGAAAAAGTTGCACATCATAAACTTGAGATTTTTTTCCAGAATTGGGTTTTCAATGCTGGAATACCAAATTTTAGAATCATGCAAAAATTCAATAAAAAGAGATTGTTTATTGAAATGTCTATTCGTCAAATGCAAACATCTTCATTGAAAGGTGAAGCTGATGACTACTATTCTACTAATAATGCATTAATCAAAAATTATCAACACGAAGATTATGTGGAGCAAGCAAACTGTTTTCTTATAGAAGAAGATCAATTTAAACCACAAGCAGCATTTGTTGGTCCCGTTACAGTTAGAATTCATGAAGCTCATGGTGCACCATATGAACATATTATGTCAATTTCTGATGTTTTAACGAAATTAGATATACAATATAATACTAAATACAGAAGAAAGAGAAAAGATAAACCCGATGAAATTGAAGAAGAAACTGATGAGAAAGAAAAAGAAAAAAATAAGAAGAAAGAAAAGGCAGAAGATAAACCATTTATACTGGGTAATGTATTAATGACTTCAGAGGAGATCAAAAATTGGGAATTAAAAGAGGAAGTACATACAAATAATGATAATGAAAATAAAGAAGGTGAAACTGCTGATGAAGAAAAAGATCAAGCTTTTGAGTGGCTCAGATTTGATTCAGATAATGAATGGATTTGTAAGTATACTATCAATTTAACAGATGAAACATTTGAAGCACAATTAAAAAGAGATAAAGATATTGAAGCCCAATTCCAAAGTATTCGTCATTTTGCAGCAGTAAATAAACCAACCTTATATCATGCTAAAGTTATGTTGAGAACATTGATTGATAAGAAATATTTTTTTGGGATAAGAGTTGAAGCTGCAAAGGCATTAGCACATATGTCAAATGAAGACAATGATCATATAGGAATGCGTTTCTTATTGAAATCTTTTAAATATATGTTTTGTTATGATCATAAAATAGTTGCTGGTTATAACGAGCTTGATCCTGATGAATACCTACCATTACCAAATGATTTTACTGATTTCTCCAATTTATTTGTTTCAAAGGCTATACTCACATCACTAGCTAGTGTGAGAAACAAAAATGGAGATACTCCTATTGAATTGAAAAGAATCCTATTGCATATTTTCAAATACTTGGATAATAGTTCAAATAAATTTGATGATACTGATTTCTACTGTTCTTTTATTGTTGCAATTTGCGATTTGATTGTTGTATCTAATAAAACCATCCATGATTTAGAAGCATCACATGATGAGGAAAATACCAATCTTGATAGAAATATTGACAGTAATGAAATATTTGTTTTAGAAGCCATTAAAGAATTAAATCGTTGTGTGAAAATGGATGAGTGGTCACCATCATATCAACGTACTGTAACAAAAGTTATTTTACAACAAAAAATTAGATTTGTTCAAGAGGGATTAGCTACTATGTCATTTTTGGATTTACTTAAATACACAACAAGTAACAATGAAATGAATATTAAATTAGTTGCATTTGAAGGATTATTAATTTTAGGAGGACTGAAAAACAAGCATATCTTAAACTACGTTTTCACTACTTTGAAACTGGATGAATCACATATTATCAAATATGAATTAATCAAAATACTTGTGAAATCAATTGGTGTTGCTGCAGATGTAGGAATTGGTTCAATTTTGGATGATGAAGAATTTATGGAAGAAGTTGAAGATGAAGAAGGACTTAAAAACAAAAGAGGAGGAGCAATTCAAATTGATAATATCAGTGTTGCTAAAGCAACAATGCGCTCAAGAGTGGATGAACTTGCAAGAAAATCAATGAAAGGATCAATCGAGCTTTTAAGGAAAACTTATGGATTTGGGGAAGGTTTACAGGTTGAATTATGGGATTCATTAAATTCTTGTCTTGTTCCGATAAACACAAGGAGGAACATTTTGGATATAATGATGATTTTATACAAACCCGAAAACTCATTTATCGTAACAACAAGATTATACAATGATAAAAAAATTGTCTGTAAATTGAAGGATAAACATATTGATGATGATGATCCATTAAAATCTTCACTGGTTGTTTCACTTAGAAGAGAAGCTAGATTTAAAATTCAATTACCACTGTTCAAGACCAAAACTGCCAGTAAGAGACTGTTAACATCAGATACAAAGTCTAACCAACAAAAAGCCACACCTGCTCTAACTGAGTCTTTCATCAAATTTGTTCCTATAACAAAACCAGCTGCTGTTAATGAAAATGTTAGTATTAAAAAGACTGTAACCAAATTTGAAGTGAAAATTAAGTTGCCAAAATCAAACATTAAACATGATAATATTATAAGACACGATATTTCATTACCTTTACGTTACGTTAAGTTCAATTTGAAGACTAAGAATGTTTTTGTTTCTACAAATGACAAATTTGAAAAAACCCAGTCATCTAAATCATGTTTTGTTACTCTTAAAATAACACCAAACAGATTAGCTAAATTTACTGAACAAGAGTTCCCTATTAAGACTGAAAATACAACTAGTATTGCAACATCTACAATTGTTACTAAAACTGTTATAAAACAAGAGGAAGAATTGGAGTCGTTTGAAACTATGCCAATGATGATATCAACCCCACCAAGTCAACCAGAACCTATAAATAAAGAAAAAGAAGACGCTGCTAATGAGAGTAATGTGGTTGAAAAAGTTCAAGATGATAAAGGTAATGAAAAAGATAAAAAAACTGATGAAACAGTGCAAGTTGTTGAAAAAACTGTTACTCCTGAAAATAATACAAAAGAAGTTACACCAACTAAAGAGAATAAAGAACCACCAAAAGAGGCAAAAGAAACTCCGGTATCTAAATCGACAACACTTGCTGACAAACCTGAAGCTGAATCTGAAGCTAAAAAACCTGTTCCAAAAGCTATCAACTGGGGTGAAGGAACTAAAGGTATTGTTGGAAGTCTAAATGCCTTTAAGAAATCACCATCATCTGCATCACCAACATCTTCTCATTTTGGTAGATCTAGATCAAGAACAAATTCTCCATCTCCTGATAATACAACAGATTCATCAGAATCAAAGGAGAAAAAAGGTCCAAAAATTAAACTTAGATTAAAATAAAATTTTTTATAACTTTTATATAGAACCATAAAAACTTTACCTAGATTATGTATTTATAACTGTAATTACAAAGAGATTAACCATCAAACGTATTTATATCTTCATCGATATCATCTTTTGGAAGGGGAGATGGTGGTGGTTTACGATTGAGTCTTGTCTTTTGATAATCAATTACGTTATCTGTATTAACATCTTTTGGCAAATCATTAAGTTTATGAGACAAAACTGGTGCATCTTGCAATTTAGGCGTATTTGTACCGTGATCGTTAGAAATGTTATCATGAGAATCAAATCTGAAGATCATCGGTGCAATAATATTATTGTTAAGATTTTGATGGTTATCAAACAAACCAGAACCAGGGTTAGATGTTGATTGACTTTTGAACTTTTCATTGATGAATTGATCAGGGGATGATGGAGAGTTCTGTATATTATCTGGGAAAAGTTGTGGTTTATCATCCAGTGAAGAAATGGAACTAAACCTAGAAGATTTTGAGCCGCCACGTTTTCTTTCCAAATTGGCAAATGCTTCGGCAGATGGTCTGGTTTTAATATTGGATGAAACTAGTTGGAAAGAAGAGTTAGCAGGTGTTGATGCAGAACTTGATGTTTGAAATAATGCAGCTGCAGGTATATCTAATTCATGTTTTGATTCTAGTAAGATATTAGGATTTTCAGTTCTTGATGTTTTTCTCCTTCTGTTGGAAATCATTTCAGGAGGGGTATATGGTAACTCTTTGTTAGATGTGCTTCCACTAGACTCGCCTCTTTTCAAAGATGATGATTCAAACGTGGTCTTAATTGGTGTCGTTGAATTACTTTGTGGATTCTTTTTATACCATGTTTTCAACTTGCTATATGATTTCATCACAGTATGTTTTAAGTCTGGATTAGTCAGTTCTTCAGAAACAGTATCCGTTGGAGTTTTTATATCAGCAGAGCCAGAATTATCGCTCTTGATAGTATTTAATCTTGATAAAGTAGGTTCTCCTTCCCTTTCAATACTAGGGGCAGTTGATGCTTTGGAGAAGACAGACTCATTTGAGTTTTTACTAATTTCTTGATTTGATGAAGTATTATCTTTTTGATTCTCAGTAATTTCCTTCTCAGAGACATCTTTATTTACCTTTGTTTTTATTTCAGCTTCTGAATCAAAAATTGGATTTTCAGTTGTAGTTTTTCTTATTGATTTATCAAAAATACCACCACGGAAAAGCTCACTTGGTGATTTATAAAAAACAAAATCGTCAAAAAATGGATAGACCAATGATGTTTTAATCGCATCTTTGAATCTACTCTCTAAAAGGCTTGTAACAATACCATAACTAATATTTCTTGAACTAAAAACTGGTTCAATAGTTAGATCAATATCCGGCATTTTGCTATATGTATACCAAATACGACTTGAAGGTTGAGGTTTAAGCTTAATCAATAATTCACCTTCAATTTTATTCAAGATAACTTTCATGATAATATCAAATTGACGTTGTTTGAACCCTACACCGATATTAATGAATAATTTAGTTGCAATTTCAACCATAGCCTTTCCTTTGTACAACATATCAATAGTGATTTCCAAATCACCATTTGGGGATAGTGACTTGAGTTTCGGATTAGTGAAAAATGGTGCAGAATTACCAACATCGATACGATGAATTTGTAATTGATCAAGAAATCCAGGTGTTCTAATTTTCCTTAATTTATTTTCAATTCTGTTTCTAAATGCAGTTTTAAACTCATCTGTTTGATATGTCGCCAAGAATAATCTACCAAGTAGCGCATTAATCCATTGAGTTGTTAATTGACTCTCAGTTGAATTTAAAGTTTCAATCAAATCAAGCATGTTTGCTGTATGATAGTATAATGGTTTTGCATTTATCAATGGATTGATTTTATTACCGAGGGGATTTTCGGATTGCACGGATGTTGCTCTTAAAAGTGAATAATACCAATTCTCTTTTTCAAAAGATGTATCACCATATAAGAAATACGAGCTTTTAGGAAGTTCCTTGATTGAACTTTTTTCATTTCGTAGAAATTTTAGCAAATCGTCCATTTTCTCTTCAGATTGAATGAAATTATCCTTCTTGAGTAAGCAAATAGCGCTTCTTTTAGTGAAAAGCTGACCATCAGTTAAATTTCTTGGCCACAATGCAACCATATAGTGATCTAAAACAATTGCATGTTTTACATTTTTTTGAGTTTCATCAGTGTAAAGAAACAAATTACCATGCTTGATAACACCATAGAATCTATATTTACGTCTTAATTGTTTCAATTTAGTAGCACCAATATCTGATTCAGTATCTGAGTCCTTAAGTTCACTATCTGTTGTATTGGCGTTACTTGCATTAGACCCTTTCATAAATTTTGAGAATATGTTCCCAGAGGTAGTACTATGACTAACGGTATCTCCAGTGGAGTCATTTGCACTATTTATATTTGATTCAGATGTTGTGTCATTTCCAGTACCACTACTAGAAACATCACTATTTGAAGTACTTGATTTAAAATCATCCGGATTTATCTGTGAGAACTTATAGAATTCCTTTGTAACAGTTAACCAACCGGTAGTGAAAGTTTTAAGTCCTAAATCACTATTATCAATAATTTGACCAGCTCTTAAATCTCTATAACCAGCTGGTTCACCCTTATTCTTACTTAATTCCTCATTTGCAACATTATCAAGTTGTATTCTTTCATTTACATCATAAGGTACTATTGGTGATGATCTCCATATAAAATACACCACTAATGGAACAAATGTTATACCACCTATGATATAAGCAATCAAATATGACAGAATCGATCCCATTAACACAATTGTAGTTGTTTCCAAGAAGAAAATGTATTTATCTCTACTGATATCTCTCCATCCAAACCATCCCAGGAAACATTAATGGGAAACATTAATCAATGGTGTCCTTTAATAGGACAATAGTAAATTTCCCCAGTAGGTAACCCATCCGATGGCGTAGTAATTATGAAAATTTCAAACGGCGCAGCGCTTACCCGGAACTTCAAAGATTTTCCAATACTTTTCAAATTTCATTATTTTTTAATATACAATTGAAGGTCTTGTTAGTGAAGAAGAAGAGATAGTTCTTTAGAATATAGTATATTAGACAATACAATGTTCAACTTTGTGCAGATAAGAGGTTATGCTGGACGTGTGCAGATTCAAGCAGCTCTTCCAAAGAGACCATTAAAGAAAATTAGAGTTGGTAAGGCTAGACCAGCAATTTACTATAAATTCAATACCCAAGTTGAACTAAGTGATGGTTCAGTTATTACAAGAAGATCTCAATATCCCAAGGATGAATTAAGAATGATTACTGATCAAAGAAATAATCCAATTTGGAATGCTTCAAAACCTGATGCAAGTTTATTGGATGCGGAATCTAAGGGTAAGATGAATAAATTCAAGACTAAGTTCTCTGCCTTTGAACAATCTGGTAAATCTGCTGATGAAGTTGAAAAAGAAACTAAAAAAGCTGAAGCTGAAAGACTTGAAAGACTCAAGACTGGTATTCCAACTAAGAAGGTTGATACTGAAGAAGATGATTTCTTGGACTTATTAACATCTAATTATGAAGAAGTTAAATTAGGAGGTAATATTGCACAAAAATCAAAGAAGAAGAAATAGGTAATTTGTCCTTTGAATTAAATAATTAAATCCTCATAGATCTCAGCTGTGTATATATACATCCATGTACATAAATTTAGTTTAATGATAAACAAAATATAATAGAAAATTTAAAAATAAGAATAAAATTATTTAACGATATACTTTTACTTACCCTTACCAACAACGAGAATTGCAGATGTTTTATCTTCATATTTGTATTTATTCTCTGTTAAAAACTTAATAGTTGCATTTTTAATCTTGGCGATACCACCTCCACTATGTAAACCTCTACCCGTAATAATTTTGAATGGATCAACATGCACTATTTTAGTAAATTCAAATTTAGTATTGTTGATATTTCTAGTTTCCATTTCGACATTCCACCAATACTCCAATACTTCTCTCAGTGCATAAAGAGCATTTTGAACTGATGTATCATGGAAATCAATACGAAATTGTGATTTTGCAATTTCAATTTTGATATCAATTTCATTTCTCTGTGCCTTGTGATGTAATGAATAAATATCATCCTTTATTCTGCCAATATTTGTTGAATAATATGCCTTTAATCTTTTATCATTAGTAATATTACGAACTTTTTCACTATTATTTACTCTCCATTGCATTACTCTTAAATTTTGCATATATTCATCAGTACTATGATTACCTTTTTTATTATCCACATAATAAAATCCATTTTTATCAAAATGTTTAGAGTGTTCGTTATTTTCAGATAAATAAAGATCAAAATGTTCCTTATCAATCTCAGATAATTTTTTCAATTCATCAACTGTGAAATCCATTTCTTTACCTTGAAGAAATTGTAAGTTTTGTTTCTTCAATTCCTTCTCTCTTTCCCTTTGTCTCATCATATGTTGTTTCTTTTTTTCCTTTATATCAAAACAATCATTAAGAACAATAGCCAAATTTAACACTTTATCAATATCTTTATTAAACCAATTAATAGCCAGCAGGTAAAATGAATTGGGCAATTCAAGTTGAGGATTAGCATCAATTAATGTCTGTAATTCATACCAGCAAGCATCTGAATCAGATATTGTTATGTTTTTCATCTTTTTCTTAAGCACCTCAGACATTGAATTACCACCTCTATGAACTCCCCATTGAAAGTTAATTTCTTCAATTTTATGATTAGTATTATCTGATTTAGGCAATGAATCATCATAATTAAGCATTATATCATAAATTGTGTTAAGTTTATCGCAATTATTTCTATCAAGATAATACTCAACCAGTTCAGTATTACTGACATTTAATAAATCCATTATTGTATCTCGTAATTCAAATTTCATTGATAATTGTTCAATCTTCATATTTTCCAGTAATTCATCAATACTTGATGCCTTTAATTGATTACTAAGTTTTTCCATTTCTTCATCATATATACTGTTCGAACTCCCCGTGGAGCTAGTAGTATCACTTTCATGATCAAAACATGAACTGTTGGATATACTCATATTTTCATCGGATGGTTGAATATTAAGACTTTCACCAAAGGAAGGTTTTCGTAAAGGTTTGGAAACATCTGTATTCTTCGGTTTGGAAGATCTCGTATTAGTGTTATCAGAAAATGGAAACTTGCTCGTAACCTTCAATGGTGATTTCTCCTTCGTTTTCGGTATTTCCTTATCCTTCTTGTTCATACTCATTCTTCTATTTCGTTTTTCTTTCTTTTTACCTTTTCCCTGTGGTTTTTCCTTAACTTTATCCTGGGGTTCCACTAAAACCCATTCTTTCGGTTTCTCAGTAACTCTCTTCTCCACAAAATTATCCTTTTCACTACAAATTTTATCCAAGTCATCCTTTATCAAATTATATGAGAATAATTGTTCTGCAACACTATCGATATTATTATTTGATGTCTCAAGGAGATGTTGGATGTGAAATAGTGGAACATCAGAAAACAGTTCGGATAATGTCAATAACTCATCCGTTAACACAAAATCATTACCGTGAGAAACCATTATTCAACACTTTCTTTTCAAATTCAACTTAATCAATATATCAATATTTAGAATAACCCAGTATCAACACACTTTAATCAATTACCCTTAAAGAAAGAAAACAACATATCCGAAAGGAAAGACGTGTAAATAGAAAACCCGTAATAATATACTGAAATACGGGAAATAAATCAAATTCATAGAAAAAGAATCCCTCACTATCAATTGTGACGAGTAGTGATGTCCAATTTACTAACAAAAAATTAATAGATTATTAATCACTATACTTTTAGCCCTCTTTTACCTTTATTTCCTTTCTTTTACTTACTTATATTCTTTATATTTATACTATTGGAAGACATGTCCTCACAAACTCAACCACCACCACTAATCCCATCTCAGAATAACCCTCCTGGTTCGTTTGAAGAGTCAGGGATCACAAGAAATGAAAGTGGTAACTACATCTTACCACCTGTGATCGTTCAACAAAGAGGTAGAAATAGCCACACTTTGACAATTGAAATTGGTCCTGTTACTCCACCTTTGGCTGATATAACTAATGCATCTACAAGAACTGTTTCAGAACTTTTCAGAACTATGGCCGGTAATAGAGAAAGAACGCCTACAACTGATAATGAAAATGCAGGTACAACTGATAACAACTATAATGGTTCTGCTACTACAACCGATAATAATAATAATAATAATAATAATAATAGCAATAATAATAATAATAATAATACGGATGAGGATATCAACCAACCATCTAATTCAACAAATACAGCAACTGAACTAACAAATCTTCAACCCACTACTAATACTTCCACTACAAGTGGAGTGCGAGGTTTAGATTACCCTGCCTTCGATGTATCAAATGATGGTTTATATAATGATCCTGCACAACCAACATCAAGATTATTAGCACCTTTACAGAGAGTACTGGATCGTCTATATCGTCAATCACCTCCAAGAATTGCACCAAGATCCCCTGTTACTGAAATTAATGAATCTTCAAATAACAATAATAATAATATTAGTAATAATAATAGTAATAATAATAATAATAATAATACAAGTACAAATAATGATGGAATTAATACAGTAGCTAATAATGGCTCAGAAAACTTAACTAGTCCTTCATTTATTAATACCGAATCTCGAAATATTATCCTTACTGTTAATTATGTTTATGGAGGTACAACAAATGAGAGCAATGTAGGTTCATTATTATTATATGTTCCAAGTATAGATGAAACAAATGAAGAAAATGTTAGTGTTTTAGTGAGATTAGCTACAGAGATTGCACTTCGAACTATTGCGGTTACTTTGAAGAAATCAGCAGGTGTCTCAAAATTGACATTTGAAAAATTACAAGTTGTTAAACTAGAAGATTTGACAGAAAATGAACAAGATTGTCCAATTTGTTACGATAAATATGTTGAAAAGGAAGATAACAATAAAAATAAGAGAAGGTTATCAAACGATGGTAACAATGATAATATTGAGTCGAGTGATATATTATCTGTCAAACGTATGAAGAACAACGATGGTGATAGAGTAACAGTAGAGAAACCTGATACAAAGAAAACTGAAAAAATTAATAAAAAGGAATTAACACATTATCCAGTTAAACTGGATTGTGGTCATATTTTTGGAGCTTCATGTTTAGGTGAATGGTTCAAGACCAATAATACATGTCCATTATGTAGAGAAAAATTACCTTCAATAATGGAACTTAATAATGAACAATCTAGATGCATTTCAATTACATTACCTAATTTAGCCCAAGTCATTAGTAACTGCAGACCATTTATAGAGAATTTCAATAATAGACAAATAACTTTTACTACTAATGAAAATGAAGAGGAGGATTTTGAACAAAATAATGAAAATACAGATTCTACTGGAAATGAAGCTAGAAATCCTGCTGAGCTTTTATTTTCTCCTAATGGTAGTAATATCTTTGATAGAACTAATAGAAATTCAACAAGAGGTCAGTCAAATACTACAGGTACTGGGAATTCAAACAATGAAGCGAATACTCCACCATCGGCATTACGTGATTCATTGATTAGTTTTATCAGAGATGTTGTATCATCAATATCTGATAGAACACGCCCTACACCTGTTGTCATTTCAACACCACCTTCAGAAGGTAACACTACGTCAAATACTCCTACAGGATCAGTTAGAACTGAAAGTCCAATAGCTAATCAACTTAGTATGATTCCTGTTGTTAGACAAGTTACACGTGGACAACCAACATTTGGAGGTATTTTCCCACCTCTTGGAGTTGAAAGTCGTCGTACAGCTAATGGTGTAGTCACTAGAGAAATTCATGGTGATTCAATGGATGGATTCCCACGTTCTGGAAGTTCAAGTGGTAATAATAATGATAATGAAACAAATAATACAAATGATACCAATAATAACAATAACGATAATACTAATCAAACTACCATTAATGATAACGAACCAAATATACAAGAAGACAATACTAATGTTTAAATTATTTTTTCTATCCAACTACTTTCTACTGTCTATTCATCTATAGAACATAACTTCTATAATTCAATAAATCTACATCTTAATCTAGTAGTAAGCGTAATACGTAAACCAGTATAACTCTTTTAATTAAGTATATTGATTATAAGTATTTAATGTTCAACAATATATACATTGAAGAAAACGTGTAATGTAATCTTTACCCCAGACATATAATAAACTTATAAAAACCGAGTAGATCTAATTCCATGTAGTAAGAAGATCTTAAAAATTCATGAAAATGAGACGTGTTTAATAAACGTCACAGTCTAATATAAAATTTATAATCAACACTTTTCAATAATGTGTAGATCTTCCTTTTATTCTTAACATAACAACAACTATAATAACCAAACAATGGCATTACTAGAAATTGTTCAACGGAAACTACGTGATCAGAATGCATTACAGAAAATCATTCGTGCATTACCATGGTTATGTTTCTTAATTCCAATAATATCAATAATTATGATGATTGAATTATCAATGACAGGTGAATATAGACAAACATATTTTAGTGAAAATGCATTAATGCCAGGTCAAGCACATTCATATTTTCGTGAAAGTGAATGGAATTTTGTACGTGGTTATAGAAATGAAATTGTTAATATGATGAATGATGATATTTCAACAAAAAATGATAACTTAAATAAATTATTAATTGAAATGGGGTATAAAACAAATCTTGTTCAATTTATGGATGAAGAAACAGGTACTGAGAAAAGTATCCTTTATGCAATTTATCATGCACCAAAGGGTGATGATACTGAAGCAATGGTATTAGCTACTCCTTGGTATAGTGAACTTAATGGTAAAAGTAAATTAAACGTTGGTGGTTTATCATTATCCATGGGATTAGCTAGATATTTAAGAAGATTATCCATCTGGGCCAAAAATGTGATATTAGTGTTTCCAGAGGATGGAGAACAATCATTAAGATATTGGGTTAACGCTTATCATACAACATTAGAAAATACTGCGGGTAGTTTAGAATGTGCAATTGTTATTGATTGTCCATCATCTGGTGATTATATTGGTTATATTGATTTAGAATATGCAGGTATTAATGGACAATTACCTAATTTAGATTTGATTAATACAGCTATTCATATTGCTGAAAATGAAGGTATTAGAGTTAGTGTTAATAATACACCATTTGGACAATTATGGACAAATGATTTCTACAGTAGAGTTACATCATTATTCAGTGGAATATTCTCAATTGCAAGTTCTGGTATTCTTGAATATGGTGATAATAAAAGTTTTAGTGGATGGAATGTTCAAGCTATCAAATTACGTGGAGTTGAAGGTCATAATAGTGATATAACTTCATTTGGTAGAGTTATTGAAAGTACTTTAAGAAGTGTTAATAACTTATTAGAGAAATTTCACCAAAGTTTTTTCTTTTATTTATTACTTGGTGCAAAGAATTTTGTCTCAGTTGGTATGTATCTACCATATGGAGCAATGATTTCAATAGCTTATATTATTGCATCATTAAATTCATTAGTTGATGGATTTAATGCATCAGCTGGTAATAATTATAAAGATTTCAATATTGAAGTTTTGAAGAAGAAATTTACATTTAAATTTGTTCCAATGATTTGTTCAATTATTACATTTTTAATAATAACTTCAACTTTCATAGCATATGGGTTATACACTTCGAATATTATCACAAGTGAGAAGATTCAATTTGATTATCAAAATTTAACATATAATTATTTTGTTATCCCATCAATGGCATTAATTTTCATTTGTACTTTCATTATTAATCCATTATTGAATATTTTTAATATTAGAATTCATTCTGATTTTTCAAGATCATTAACTATGATCTGTATGTTTTTCATGGGATATGCGTTATTTGGTATGATGATTTTAAATTTTTCACTTTCATATGTTATCGGTATTTGCTTCTCTGCAATTTTTTCAATTCGTTATTCAACAAGAAGTAATTTTAAATTACGTTTTAAAAATTCTCTTGTTTTATTAATTACGTGTCCTGCAACTTGGCTATTGATTTTTGGATTACTTCATAAATTTAATGCTCATTTAGATAGTTTGAGAAATTTAATACAATATTTTACAATGCCATTATTAGAACGTGAAATTCAGAAAATTCTTGATTTTTTGGAGGAAATTTCATTAGATGAATTACTTGAAGGACCTGTTGAAATTTTCACTGGTTTATTGAAAAGTTATACACGTATTCAATGTTGGACATGGTTATATGTTAGTTTTATATGGATTCCATTATGGGTTTGTATGCTTTTAGTTAGTGTTTTACCAGTTTACACTGGAGATTTAATTAAACAAAGTAAGAAAAATGTATAGATTATATAAATAAAGTAAATAAAAAATAAAGTTTTTGAGTTAATAAACTAATTTAGTCTCTATATTCATCCATGAATTTTTGATGGAATTTAGACCAATCATCGATCCATTCAGTACCAGGAGCCAAGAAAGTTGTTCTTAAATGCCAAGTACCTGGAACTTGACCAAAACCTGAACCTGGAACAGTACAAATACCAGTATTTTGTAATAATTTAGCACAATAGAATTCATCTGGTGCCATACCTTCATCAGCAGCTGCAGCTTTAGCCTTTTCACTTAATGATAAACTTGGGAAACAATACATTGCACCTTGAGGTTCTTGACAAGATACACCTTCCATTTTATTAAAAGCTGTGAATAATTGATGAGATCTTTCCATTAAAGCATTATAAATATTATTTTTTTCATAATGGAAATGATCATGAGAAGGATGAGATTCATGTGGTGGGTTAACCATCAAAGAGACTAAAGCTTGACCAATAACTGGAGGACAGAGAGAGATTGAAGCTAATTTTAAGATTTGTTGAACAACTGATTCATGGAAACCAATAAGTTCCATATAACCACCTCTTTGACCACATTCACCAATCATACCCTTTGATGTTGAATGAAGAGAAGCTAATTGAACATTAGCATATTTAACATTATCAACAGCTTGTAAATCTCTTAAAACTTTTTTAACTGAAATGAATCTACCTTGATAAACATTTTCTTGATAAACTTCATCAGCAATGATTACCAGACCATATTTTGATGCAAGATTAATAATTTTAGCAATTGAATCTTCAGTTAAGACAGCACCAGTTGGATTACCTGGATTAATTAAGACAATACAACGAGGTTTAATATTTTTAGCCTTTGCATCAGTTATAACTTTTTCCATTTGTTCAGCAGATACTGACCAATTATCTGATTCTTCAAGATAATAAGGTAACACTGAAGCATCATTAAGAGCAAGAGCTGCAGTATAGAGAGGATATTGAGGAATTGGGATAAGGAAACCAGTTTCTTTACCAGTTGATAATAAACTTAAAAGGTAGTTAACAGCTGATGAAGCACCAGCTGTAAGATAAATATCTTCAGGATTTGCAGGATGACCATCTCTATCATTAATATAATGAGCAACAGTTTCTCTAAAATATAAGACACCCTTTGAATGAGAATAAGCACCAACGGAGGTTAAATTTGATAAAATTTCCTTTGCTCTATCGATTGAATCATGAGGGAAAATTTTAGAAATTTCAGGATGATCCAGCATATCAGGGTATTCAATAAGAGAAAGGACTTGACGATAATATGTAATCGGTTTTTGATCTAATTGTTGAGGATTACCTATATTAGCAGAAATAATCTTTTTAAATGGTACAGAGGATGGATCATTTTCTAATTGTTTTTTTAAATTTTCAGCCATTGTTGGAATTCTACCACGAACAGCATATTTAGCAACTAAAGCATGAGGATTTAATTGAGTATCATGTAATTGAGAAGCAGGATTAAAATCTGCTAAAGCGATTTCCTTTAATGATGAAGGAGTAGATTCTAATGATATTGATGATAACATACGTGATGAATGATGAAGTGACTTCAAGAATTTAGGTTTTGAAGATGAGATTGAAGAAGAAAATAAGGATGAAGATAATTTCAACATTATTTTAGCAAAAGATATATGTATAGTTTAAAATATAATAAATATAATAAATTTATAAATATAAAAACAGAGTCAATTAAATTTTAATGAGTTTTTTGTGGAGAAAAAAAAAACTTTCCAAGATAAAGGATAAAACACGTAGAAAAATGTTTAAAAACGGGTAAAGAAGACGAAATCTTTGAGAGATTTTTATCTGAGGCACTTAATAACGATTAAAGAATATGTCACTGATACGAAAACTAAGAAAATTGAAACTTCAACGGCATTGGTCTAATTTTAGGCGGAAAATTGCGTGTATTGCCTAAAAGGGTAACTTCCGGGGTTTATCTACTCATTTATTTATTTATTTTAATTTATTTTAAATTTATAGAGTCATATATATATTTTATATAAGTTAGTTATTTCTAGGGGAGAGAACTTTTCTACGGGGTGGTGGTGGACGTGGTGGATGCAATGTCTGTGATTGAGATTGTGTCTGAAGCTGTGTCTGTGTTTGCACTCGTACATTGGTTAAATCAGGTAATGATGCTGAATGAAGATGATGCAAATTTTTGTTCCGATGAGGGGGTGTAGATGGTTGTGATACAATAGTATTATGATGTTGTAATAATTCCTTTGCCTTTATTTTAATATCTGATGAGGAATGTTCACAATTGATCATAACTGATAAAACATGTGCAATTTCCTGTGATTTATATGGATGATTAGTTAATTCACTTTCAACAAGTAAATGATGTAAAAGTGAAATATATGCAATAATTAATGAATCATTCTCTATAAATGAATCAGCTCCCTCCTGTAATTTTCTTAATAATATATCAACAACAACTTTACAATCATTGGTATATAAACGTGATGCAGTACGTGATAATGCAATTGCAACATGTCTCTGTAAAAGTTCATCATCATCTCTATTGAAAACCAATACCAATAATTCTGTGAAAACTGCTGTTCTCTTAGGTGAATGTAATATTATATTAACAACTTCATCATTAAAGTAAAAAAGTAATAATGTTAATATAAAACAAATATAATTACTTTCATCCTCAGCTCTTGATCTTACTCTAAGTGAATCAGCTATATTTTGTACTGTCGATGGTGCAAAATATGATGCAATAACGTATCCTTCATTTAAATATTTCTTAAAAATATCAATAATAACACATATTATACCATTGAATATACTCTTTGTATTAACATTAAACAATGAAATTGATTTTGATATAGCTTCAACACCGCCGCATTTCCTTATTACATCAATAGTGCCTTCACCGCCACTATGTAAGATCCAACCAACTACCTTTACAATTAACAAAGTTTCATTAGATTGTGTAGAAGCAATAGTTGTATTTTTAGCTGCATAACATAATAATGATGCCAATTTACGTACACAGAAATCATAATTATCAATAAATCCAGGAAATGCAAGTAAAAAACCTGAAACTTTCTCTAAAAAGATTTGTTCAGTTTCATATAAATGTGCAACACCATCATAATATTTAACAATCAATGCAATATAACTAACTAGTAAAGTATTCATCTCTTCCTCGTTTATATCATCATCATCATCATTTTCATCACTACTATCTCGTCGTTTGGTGAAATACAATTTAGTATCACGATCGTAATACATTTTGGTATATAATAAATCATCTGCAACTTCCCAAAACTTTTCCACATTAACGTCTTCAATACAGAGTTCAATTGACTCCATATTATTATTACTTTACAAGGCAATCAATCCAATGTATCTAGCAATCGATGTATCTCTTTTAATAACAGTTAACCGTTCACAAATTTGTTATTATGTAGATAATAGTGTGAGGAAATATTCATTTTTTACTTTGAGGCCCGGAAATCACTTTTTTTTAAAACATGCACCATTTCATTAATCTGACGATGGTATCAGCCAACCATCCTATCAAATCATCGTAAATGAATCAATAAATGCAACAAGAACTAGTAAGAGTATGTATACTTATATATCTTTTTTTCAGTTATAATAACATATACTAACATGGCTAGGTCTATGAATTTGAAAATAAAGCTCATAGAGCATTACTTAATAATCAAATACAATCATCAATTGAATTTCATAAATTATCATTAGCAGAATTAAATATTATAATAACTAATCATCAACCAGAATTTAATGATGATTTTAATGTTATGGAATCATTAGTTTTATTAAAGAATCAAATTGATAATAAAATAGTTTATTTAGAGAATCTAAGTGTATCTAATAACCCAGTTCCTAACCCCGTTAAATCTGAATTACTTAATCAATTAAATGTACAGAAACAAAATGATAAGTATGTTATTAAACAAGATTCTCAGATAACTAAAATTGAACATCAATTACAATTGTTAAAGTTTAAACCTGATGTTAAACAACAAGAAATAAATGATCTACTGGTTCAATTGAATACACTTTACTATAATAAAATGAAAAATTACGAATCTATATTACTGGACATACTAAATAAATAATATATTGATAAATAAATTATTTGTATACTTAAACTATTCTATTTAGCCATCATTTCTTCCTTTGTAATTAAATGTTGAACAGCTTCAATATTCTCTAATAATTCTTCAATATTTTGACTCCATTCATTTAATAGTTCATTTTCACTCTTATTCTTGATGAATTTAACAATTTTTTTAGGTCTATCAATTTTTGAATGAATTTCTCCTCTATTTACTAATTCAATTATATAATCTTCAGTTTCTTGTTGTGTTAATTCAACTAATTCACATAATCTATCTAATTTAACACTTGAATAATATTTCGATATGATTCTTAAATTAAACTCAATAACTCTTTTCTTTAAATCTTCTAAATGTAATTTACCCTTTTCTGTCTCTTCATTAAATATATCCTTATTTAAACCTTCAGTTTTAAATTCTTTCCAACTTATAATTTCTTCATTAGTAAATAAATGAATTAATTCATATTCTTTTGGTAATTTACTTAAATTCTTATTAATTAAAACTCTTGAAATTAAATCGTTTTGTAAGTTTGAAAATGGTGTTAAAACTAAATAATTACTGATCTCTTTCAAATATTTAAGATTTCCTTCAAGATCACCTTGAATAGCAGGAATATTGTATATACTCATACTATATTTAACAATATCTTCATAATTATTCTCAAATTTAGCAATTTCAATTATTAATTCATAATATCTTAACTTTAATTCCCAAAATTTCTCTAATGATCTGATTAGAATTTTTCTTGACAATATTTTGGAGAATTGATAATCTCCTCTCATATTATTTAGTTTCATTTGTTCAAGTATATATTTGATCTTATCCTCTAATTCCATTGAAGCATAAGTTTCAACTTGTAATTCAGATAACACTTCACATGCTTTATCCAAATCATTTTTTTCATTTAATAAAATATCACTTAATATCTTAGTAACTTGTGCTCTTTCAATTTCAACAAAGATTTTATTTTCACATACAACTCTAATTGTTTCAATTACTTTAATCTTAAGATCAATGTCCTTAATTTTATTTAAATGTTCAATAACTTCCTTCATCATTGATTGAATTGAATCCTTTAATTGTCCGTGTTTTTTACTTAATTGTACAATTTGTTCCTCTAATAATGGCCAATCATCGGCATTAACAAGAAGATCAATAATCTTTACTAAAACTCTCTTGGATGATGCAACATCAGATGCTTGTCTTGTTTGCTTTTCTAAAAGTAATAATTTGTCTAATCCTGTCTTATATTCAGTTTTACTAAGAGCATCGATTTGAACAAACTGTTCGTTCAATGTTTCAGTAAAATCCTTTTCTGGCTTCTTGAATGGATCGTTAGACATGTTCTTTGTATAGTTCTATTATATATCCCTAAAGGAATAAAACCTTGCAGACTCAACAAGTTCTCAACTTCCTCCATATATATATAGATCTCTTTTGCCACCCACACACGTCAAAAGACGGGAAAATTCTCGCAAATTTGGCAAAATTTTCGGAAATTTCAAATAGTATGGTAACATGAAAATATTAGATTTTTATTGTGACAACTTTTATATATGCATAAAGTTAATCGATGGCATTCTTTTAATATATAGGTGTTTAATCATTACAATTTAGTCATAAAACAATCACTGATATACTCACAAGATGGATGTTACATCCTCATTTGTGTCTAGATCAGTCACTTCCACCACCAATTTGAATTGGGTTTTTCTGGTGGATTGGATTATTGTTTTACTCGCCTCAATTATGTTTATTTTCTATTTTAATAGAATAATGGGTAATTTAGTAACATATTTTGTCACTCATATTCTATGGCGGCGACATCATAAGAAAATATCAATACAATCGATTAAAATAAACTTATTAGCAGGTCGTATATTTCTTAAAAATGTTATGATTGTAACACCAAATGAACTTATACTTATTCATACAGCTGTACTCACTTGGAAATATTGGTTACAATTTGTGAGAAAGTCACAATTCTTCATACAGGGGAAAAAATTAAATGAAGAAGCTAATAAAAAATTACCTTCAAGATTTTGTCTTGATATTGTTGGATCGGAAATGTTCGTGTATAATAAATCAAGTTCATATGATAATATTGAAGCTATACTTAAAAATGAGATAAATATTAAAACAAATGTGAAAAATTCAAAAGATACATTAGATACTTCATTTCAATCAACTACATCTTCAACATCAAATACATTTTCAAATACCCGAAGACGTTCATCACCTTCAAGTTCATTAAATAATACCCATATACCTACTAAATTTGAAGGCAAGAATACAGAGTTTAGTGATGTTGAATCAAATAATTCAGATGATCTTCAAAGTATTGCATCAAATTTAGTCTATGAAGCTATGGACTCGAAGTTTTTGGATTTTCTACCATTTGAAATCAAAATAACTAAAGGTTCGTTTCTTTTAGGTAATGAAACAACTCCTTGTTTATGTGTTGCATCATATTCTTCATTATCTGGCCATATAGATGCAGCATTGCCGGGATCTGTATTAGATCATTATCGTACTCATTATGACTTTACAGTATCTGATCTTAAAATTGATATGAAACCTAATGTATCTTTCAAAAATATAGAAACTATGGAAAGGAAAATTAATAGATTAAGTAACCAAAAGAAATCAAAGAGATTTTTCAAAATGGTTTCAGGTTTCAAACATAGTTTGAAAACTTTAAGTGACTATTTTGATAGTTCCCGATATAATGACACCTACAATTATTACCAAGATGATAACAGTTATGATGAATATTCTTATTTTAATGATAATGCTGACTCTGAAACTGAATGGAAAGGTTTGGAAAGATATCTAACCACTCGCTCGTCCAGTGATTCTGATAGCACAACTGATTCAATGGATAGTAAATTCAACCACCACACTGATAATCAAAATACTAATAATCATAGTAATAATAATAACAGCACGGAATATGCAAAATGGTCGAATATAGTTGATTGTTCAACATGTCACATTAACTACTATTATGATGCTCCAGGTTTAGTACCTTCCAAACAAAAAATCTCGGATTTTGTTGATCACATCGATATTGGTAATAAAGATACCCCTCCTATGTTTGGTTTAGATATTGTGGTTTATGGTGCAACTATTTGTTATGGTCCATGGGCTGAAAAAAATAGAGGTTTTTTACATCAAGTTTTATTTCCAACTCTTTATAGAGATACCATACCTTTCCAAAAATTAGAACCTGGAATGAGAAGACAATATGTCAGTTTTGATTTATCATTCGAATGTGGTGATGAATTGATATTTAGAATACCACATAGAGAAGAAAGTAAAGATTATCTTTATTTGAAAAATGATGTTCATAAGCTAAGACATTTCGGTTGGTTCAATTTGAAAATGTCAAAAGGTTCAATTATAGATTTTTATATATCAATGATTCCTACACTTGAAAGAGGTACTGATAATAAACTGAATGCCGTATTTATTAAACCTGAAATTTTAACTAGTGTCAATCATGATGTGTTGTTTCAAGCTGATGAGCATATTTTAAATGGTAGTATTCCTTTTCCTTTAAAATGGAATAGTTTAGTCAACTGGAAATTTGAAAACATTTCTAAGAATGCTGAATTATACTTACTTAGAGAACACATCACTTTGATCTCAGACTTATTAACTGATTTCGGATCGGGTGATCCAACTCCTTATGAACTTTTTCGTCCTTTCATCTACAACTTCAACTGGAAATTTTATGAATATGCAGTATACCTCAACATTAATGAGAAAAATATTATAAATAACCCATTAGATCCCAGTGTTAATACATATTTGACTTTTACAGGTTCTTACATGTTTTTAAATATTAAAGTCCCAATGACAACTGTTTATAAAAAATCCAGTACTGTCGAATATTTATTAGAAACTACAGGATTTGATTTGGCAGTTGAGCATCCAGCATCGAGTACTTTTTCAAATTTTATGAAAGACGAACAAATTGGTAGTGCAACTGATTTCCGAATAGAAGGATCGTATACAATTTACAGTTTTATGGAAATTGATTCTTGTGATACTATCATCATGAATTGTTCTTGTAGTGATACTACAGTGAAAGTTTACGGTTTTGCAATTAAATATTTTATGTCATTAAAGGATAATTATTTTGGTGATCATACACATTTTCAAAACTTGTTGGAGTTCAGAGATTCATTTGGTAGGGAAATGTATGGAGAATTTGAACCATTCAATGAAGGTAAAAGGTTAAAAAATGAAACTGATTTGATGTTTTCATTTCAAGTTAATAATGGATGTTTGGTTTTCCCCTGTCATTTATACGATTGTACATCACATTTAGCATTACATTTTGATAATTTGGATATAGATATGAGAAATAATAACTATTATATGGATTTGCAGGCCAATTTTTCTGAAATCAATGGAAGATATATTGATTCATGTGATGAATTTATCATTTTTGAAAATACCAAAAAAAACGTACAGTTTGATCCTGAAATTTCTATTTCTGACCTATCCATTCATAGTATTAGAATATTTGGATTACCTCCATCAGAACCAACTTATTACTGTCGATGGGACTTTAACACAAGCAATATTAAAATTGAAGCAGAACCTATATTTTTAAATGCATTAACTCGTGCTGGTATGTCATTTCAGGCTGGCCACGAAGATTTGGAAAATTCTTTATCAATTCCCGAAATACCTGTGATGGATATATTAAACCTTTCATTCAAGTGTCCTGATTTAACTATCATTATTAAAAGAAATAATTATACCTTCAAACTGGGATTAGATGAGTTATTCCTCAAACTAACAGATCAACCAACTACATTCTACAATGCATTACTTACATTGGTAATTGATAAAATAAGTATTGAAGGTTTTGATGGTGATCATATGGTTTTGAAATTATTAACATCTGTTGAAGTTAAAAACTTTATTCAAAAGAAAGAAGCATTTGAGCGTATGAAACAACAAGCTATGCATCTTAAAAAGCATGATGCACCATTCCATAGAACACCATTTTTGATTCCAGAATTTGCTAAAGATAGGAAATATTTCAAGGGTTATAAATCTATAGTTTCATCAATTTATTATCCTGATCCACCATTACCTCTGACAAGTCAAAGTGTTGACATGATAATTGACAGTATGCCAGCTCACATCCAGCAAAAACTTGAAAATTTTGCATCTAATTTTGATGATTATAATGATGGGGATTATGATGATTTTGTCAGTTTTAGTTCAAATCTTGGTGATTTTGAAGTTTTAAAATCATTGGATCCTTCATGTTCTTATAATAATGTTCCTATGAAATTTGGTAATTTTGAAGTTTTTGTCTCACCTGCAATTGCACCTATAATAGTTGATTTGATTTCAGATATGACTGATTTTAGCATGTATTCCATTTTAGATCAATTACAAGATGATTTTCTTGCATTTTTCAAATTTCAAAAAGAAAATGATGTTTTAAAAATGAAAATAGATTTCTCTCTTTTCACCCTGAAAATAGCTGACTCATTTGATTCCAATGATTATATTGTTTTGGTGATTCAAGATTCTGTTATCTCATTATCAAAACAACGCACTGATGAATCTATTATATTCAATCTGTACACTCTTATTAACCAAGTGAATTTGGATGTTTTAAAAGATGAAAGGGATGTAATTACTGTCTCTCTTTACAATTTTTTACTGAAAAAGTCAATTGATACCAAAGATATTACTACATTTGATTTTCAAAATATCTCATTATTCATTGATCCTACAAATATAGCATGGTTAATAATTTGGGGTTTACAATTTGAAAAATCCATTAATGAGGCTTTAACTTCTTGGAAACAATTTCAAGTTGATAAACAAAAATCAATGCGTGAATTACTTTATGATTTATCTAGAGGTGGTATTGATTACAATATTAGTCATGATCCTCCTTGTATCACTAAACCTTCTTACATTGCCGGTTTCTGTCAAAATCATATAAGAATGGATGGCAATTGGATGATTATTCCAAGATTGAGACATGTTTTGCAAAATCTGCCTAAAAATTGGCTTGAAGCGAAAAATCAAATGTATAAAGATAGAATATGGGAAGCTCCAAAAAATTCAGAGGATGAAGTTGCTGTTATTATTGGTAATTGGAGATGTTGGGATAATCACAAAACTAAAGATAATTTCATTTTCAGAACTGTTTTTGAAATTGAAGAAAAAGCTAAAAGAAAGTTACTGCATACGTATAAACTTGCTTTAAAAAATTTGATGATATCAGTGAAACCTTTCAAAGATGTTATTATGTTGAAGGATCTATTTGTTTTATTAAATGAAGATTATTTGGAGGAAATTGTTAAAAATGTTACATTACCGTTGTTAGATCAACCGATTCAAAGAGGATTAGATGTAACTATGAAAATCAGATCTGTTGTTACAAATTTTACTAACTTGGCATGTATATTCAAGGAACTTTCTCCTATGGTAAATAATATTAATGCTGCTATGGATAAATTGAATGAAGTTATAAAACAAAATTTTGCTGATGACATGGATTCAACTGCATCTTTAAATGATATTGAAAGGTATGAACCAGCAGAACCATTATTAATTACTACAAACTTTACAATTGAGGAGTATTCACAGTCTTTTGGAATTAATAAATCAATTCTTACATTATATGGACAAGGAACTAAAATGACATCATCTATTATTAAATCAGATGAAATTATGTCTTGTACATTGAACTTTAAAAATACATTTTTCACAATTGAATTTTTGGTATCTGATACTCCATTAGCTGAGATTCATTGTGAGAATCATACAACTACTTTGGTGAATACTGGTTCTTTTAAAACAGGAAAAACGTTGTTATTTGTTGCTAATGATTTTGTCAACGTGAATATTTTACCAGATACAAAAGACTTTTTAAACATTGTTGATGAGGCTGTTGAGAGTGATATTATCCCTGTTTTTGAACTTATTGAAAGTTTGAAGAAAGAAGAGAAGCTTCAAGATTTAACAGATAGCAACTCGCAACTTTCAAAGCAAACATCTGCATTTGAGAAACTTTCAAATAGTTTAGAGAGCAATATATTTCAAAACTTGGAATTTGATTTTACTGCTTCACTTAAAATATCTAAAATACTGGTTCATATTGAATTGTTATCGCCATTTTTTGCTAATTTTGAAACTTTAGATCATAGTGTATCACTAAAATTAGGTAATTTTGGATGTTTGACAGAGTATAATGTTAGTAATTCTAAATGGTTTGTTGGTTCCCAAAACACAAAATACATATTTGAATATTTTTCAGCTAATATTGACAAAATCAGATTTATGATTACTGACCAATATAGAGAAAATGCACATATTGTTTTGTTTACATTTTTAGCTGGTATTTTAAGACTTGATTTTACACATAATGATTTAATTGATGTCATTATAAAGGGACAGAGTGATATATCAACTGCTCAAAAGAATTGGGAATTATTAACTCAAAAGATAGAGAAAGCACAAAAGCGTATAGAAAAGATAACTACATCTTCTAAAGTAGAACTCAAATTAGATCCATCAATTCCAGAAAAGATAGAGCTTGAAGAACCTAAAAAACATGATATCTTCAAAATGATTCATTTATTTTTGAATGTAGGTTTTAACAATATCACATCTGTATTAACTATTAATGAGAATAAAGTTCATTTTGATTGTCTGAAGCCAAAATTTGAAATCCAAACATTTGATAGGAAACTCGATAGATATTCGCCTTTTGGAAAATTGTCCTTCCCATCGATAACACTTGGTATTACATTAAGTGGTATACATGGTGTTACTACCATTTTGGATTTACAAACAATTGTTGAAATTATTAATCCTCAATTACCTAGTCATAAATTACAAAGACTTAGTATAACATCGTCACATTTCCGTGCAGTTGTCAATCCTATGATATTAGAAGAGGCAATAGAAACATATGGTGCAATTGGAGTCCATCTAAAACTTAGAGCTAAAAACCATGTTGTTCAAAAGGACCTGACTAATTTAGAAGATACAATAGAATCGATACTATCGTTCTTCAGTATATCTGTTGTTGCAAACAATGTTTGTTTCGGTTGGTTATTTAGTGAAAACGATGAAATATACACATCAATTGCACCGGGTATTATTTTCGGGTTTGAGAAAACATCAATTCTTTGTGCTAAAGATTCAGGTAAGATCATAAGTACCGGTATGTATTTATCAACTGCTCATGGTTTTAACTCATCTACATTCTATTCAACGAAAAGTGAAAAAATATTCAATAATCGTGTTTATTTCCCAGTTTTCACTTTAATTTTTAAAATTTATTGTAATGAAAAAAGCAATCAAATTAAAGCAAAAGTTGACGGTGAAACTGTTAATTTTAAATTTGAGACAAATATATTTAAAATCACTGAACATTTATTGAAAACTATTGATAAACTTCAAGTTAGATACGTACATGTCCAACATTATATTAGAAAGAAAAGATTTAAAGAATCAGAAAATAGTGATAATTTATCAGCTACTCATAAAGTTTTAAGAACAAAGATCACATCTCCCAAATCTCCTATTACACCATTTAGTAATAAAAAGGTTACTGTTTTAAGATGTATCTTTAAATTTGGAGGTGCTTCTTTCTTTATCTTTAATTCCAATATTGAAGTTAACGGTTTAATTCCGATATTAAGTTTAGAAGCTCCTGGTATATCAGCTGCAATGAGATATGTTCATGATATCAATACATTTAAAAAGCACTCATTATTCCTGAGTATTTTGATTTCAGAAACACATAACAAGTTATCATGTGCGTGTGTTCCAGTTTTGCAAGATATTATTGAAAGTACCAAAGTGATGATGAGAAATTCAAGTACCAGGGATAAAATGAAACAAAATAAATCTATGATCACTACAACTACTGAAAGAAATACATCTGCTATTGATTTTGTTAAATTCACAGATAAGATTGATATCAACTTGACCCTTAAAATTGAACCACAATCATTAACATTAACATGTGAACCTAGAGCTAATATTGAAGCTGAAGTTATTATTGATGAAATCAATCTAATTGTTAAAACTGATCATCAATTTGTATCTGCTGTGTTATCATTAACAGGTATAAAATCTGAATTGAAACATGTTTATTCAAAGGTTAGAAGTGGTTCTATTTCATTGAATCAATTTTCTGTTACAGGTACAATGGCAATGATTGAAGGTGAGAACAAATTCTCTACTGTTGCAACATTAGATAGTGTTGATTTATTTATTAATATTCAACAAAGACAAGATCTTGATTTATTTAAGAATTTTTGGTTACCTAATAGTTCAAATAATTTAGTCATTATTAAGAAAAATAAGAGAGTTATTCAAAAGAAGACATTTGCATCAATGTTAAAGGAAGTTTCTACAACTTCAGCATTTGCATTTATTTTAACATTAATTATTAAAAGAATGACGGGTAAGATTGATTTAGGTAGTTCATTAGGTGAATTAAGTATTGATATTAATGATTTACTTGCAATTTCTACAAAATCCTCAAATTGGGATAATAATATTAAAATTGAATTTAATAAGATTTGCTTAGAATCTAAGGGTAGACTGAGTGGTACATTAGTATTAAATAAACCCAGAATTACAAGTGCAATTTCATGGAAATTTAATAATAGAGCATTAGATATACCATTAGTTTTAGTATCAGTTGGATTTCAAAGTTTAGAAACTAGAATTTCATTAGATTATCATCCATTTTTCATTTTACAAATTATCAAATTTGAAATTGTTATATATAATCAAAGGAAACTTAAAAAGAATGATATTTTAAAATTTGGTATTAATATGGAAAGTTTTAAAGTTTTCATGACTGCATTAACTGCATCAAATTTTGTTGATATTTATACAATTGGTTTAAGAATTAGACAAGATATTAAATTATCATATAAGCAAGTTTTAAATGAAGTACAAGATGAAGGTAATTTAGAAGATGAAAATATTGAAGAATTTGAAGAAAATATGTTTGAAACATCAGGATTATCCAATATTGAATTAATTACCAAAACTGATAAATCCAAGAGGAAAGTTGCATTGAAAGATTATTTAAATAATGTTCCATCTGATACGTTTTTAAAATTAATTGAGAAATTAGAGACATTTATTCATATAAATGTTAAATCATCTGAAATACAAATTTTCCCCAGTAGTTTATTAGATCCACAAGCATTAGTTATTAAAATTAGTGAAAATAATGTTAAATTTTATCAACATAATTTAAATGTTATGAAAAACGATATTAAATTAAGTTTAGCAGATATTAAAGTTTCACTTTCAAGTTTTAAGGAAACGCCAACTGATAAATCAATTTTAAATCCAGAGAATATTCAACAATATATTGATCTGGCAAGTCAATCAATTGCTGATAATATATTTGTTTTTCCATCATTAAAGATTCAAATGACAACGATTCAAAAAAATTATGAAAATATAATTAAATATAATTTTTCATGTAAATTTGATGGTAAAGTTGATATTAAATGGAAAATTGGATCAGTTTATTTTATTAGGGAAATGTGGTATTCACATGCAATTACATTAAGTAATAGATTAACGGCATTAAGATTTTATACATTTGATGAATATGATGAAGAATTAGAGGAAAATTATAAAGAATCAACAATTGAATCAATTAATTTAGAGGATAGGATTAAAAATGTTGAAAGTGATAAAAAATTTAATTATATTGCAATTAATGAACCTGAAATTGATACACCTCAATTAAAGGATTTAGGTAATGCAACACCACCATTAGAATGGTTTGGATTACATCGTGATAAATTCCCTAATTTAACTCATCAATTTGTCATTATTGGATTACAGAAAATGATTGATGAAGTGGAATATAACTATTCTAAAGTACTTAAATAGGTCTAAATAGCTTACGTAATAATATTTTTGTTAAACTTAAATTGTATAAGCACACATGAATTTTGATCCGATTCTGCCATGCAAGAGCATCATAGATCTGTTAGGTTCTCCTTATTTTCCGAATATATTTCACAGATCAATTGAATATGGATGGTGGTGAAGGACTGAATCGACAATATCGATTAGACACTACCATTAATAAACTATTGGAAATATTGAAATCTGATAATTCTACAGAAAATACAATAACTGAAGATAAACACAATAAAAAAGACAATAAACAACAACAACAACAACAACAAGATAA
Source organism: Pichia eremophila (assembly GCA_030579415.1). Lineage (NCBI taxonomy): Eukaryota > Fungi > Ascomycota > Pichiomycetes > Pichiales > Pichiaceae > Pichia > Pichia eremophila. The sequence goes on along the minus strand of JAKTQW010000013.1, from coordinate 87,866 downwards.
TAATGATACAGAAGTTGATGAACGTATAGTTGAATTGAGTAATCAAATCTATTATATTGTCATTAATGAAGAGAAAGTCAAACTTTATGAAAAACTAAAGATGCCAAGTATGATGGTTATTATACCATTAATTTGGCCAATGTTTTCAAATAAACATAAATCTATTAAAGCTTGTGGATTTAGATTATTAAGAATTTTTTGTAAAAATTTTAATGATATTGCAAGTATTTTCTATTTTTATTTTAAATTTTATCATCATGATAGATATTTTAAATATCCTTATATTAAATATAGAGATTTAGAGGAGAATAATAATGATATTATAAATGCACAAGAATATGAATTATTTAATTTTTACAATGTTGATAGTCCATATAAAGTTGATACTATTGTTAAAGATCCAATAGATAATATTATTGTTGATGATAATGATGATGAAATGACACATATTAGAAGTCGTAGTGATGATATTAATAATGATATTAATATTGAAAATTTGAGAACTCCATCGATAAATAATGTCAATATCCAACCATTATTAAGACAATTACATATACCCACAGTGAATGAATTCAAAGTATCTAAATGGAAACCATTAATAACCATTATATGTGATATTTTAATACAAGATATTGGAATTGATGTTATTGAATGTATTAAATTTTTAAGGAAAGTAATTGAATTAAAAGGATTAATATTTTTTGATAAATTTATTTTAAGAAAGATGATTAAATTAAGTAATAAGATTAATATTGAAAGTATTGAAGATGGTAAATTTAATGAAAATATACTTATTGGAATATCAATTATTGAACTTTTATGTGAGATAACTATTAAGGATCATCAATTAAGTTATGATTGTGGGATAATTAAATATATTATTCAACTGTTGATTGATCCACCATTTTTATTAAACAGTTATCAATTACAAAATAAGAGTGGTGATGGTACTAATAATAATACTAAAATAAAGAATAATAAAAACAATGATATGATTAAAATAACGAAAAATTTATCAATTTCAATAATGCCAACAATAATATATTTACTTAATGAACCAAAAAGGAGGAAATTATTAATTGATTGTAATTTCCTACCATTATTATTATCATCATTAATTGATCCATTAGTTAATAATTTAAATAATAAATTAAGGATGGAACATTTAATCAATATATTGAATATTATAATGGGTACATGGACAGGATTAGGATTATTTTTAGATGATAATAATAAGAATTTAAGAACGTTAATTAATGGATTATATTCTGAACAAGTTTATGTTAGAACATTAGTTATGAGTGTTATTGCAAATGGATTACGAATTAAGAAATTAACAATGTTTGGTAATAAAGAGGAGAAAAATATATTATGGGAGTGGGAGAGGATAATTTTCAAATATACCAATGGAATTAAGATAATCAATGAAAATAAAGATATGAATAAAGATAATGATAAAGATGAAGATAATGTGAATTTAAATATTAATGAAATTAAGAATAAAATGAGAGGTAGAAGTTGTCCAGAATATGAGGATGATATAAATAAAGAATTTATTAAAGTATTTCTTAAGGCATGTTTAAAATGTGGATTAGTTAGTATTTTAGAAAAATTATTTGATAGTTATGAAAATGATAAACGAGCAACTAGATGGATATCATTATTAATAAGTGAGATTATGTATTTAGAGAATATTATATTTAATAAAGATGATATAATTAAATTTAATATTGAAAGGGTTAATAATGATATGAATAAATTAATTGAGAATGAAACTAAGAGACATTTTAAATTGAAAAATAAATTGGAATCATTATTGAAGAAGAGAGAGGAAGAGAAGATTAAGTGTGTTCAATATAAGGATATTAGTTTAGAATTAATTATGAAGAGTTCAACAATATCGAATATCAGTAAGATAATTAAATTACCAATTAATAATGAAAATTTATCAGTTAATGATTTACTGAAAGGTAATGATTTAATTAAATTTTTTAAAAATTTACCAAATGATATTGATATTAAACCATTAATTATAAAAAGTAATGTATTAATCACTAAGGAATTTAAGGAATGGAATTGGGATATTATAATTATATTAGTTAAGGGGATATTAAAGAATAATAAAAGATTTGAAGAAGTTCATCAAACGAGTAAATTTTTGAAAAGATTAATATCATTCTATAAACCACATAAGGCAGGATTTGTCTATATTAGTAATAATATTATTAATAGTAATAATGATGATGATATGATAAGTAATATAAATAAGGTTTATATTGAAGTTGGAATTTCATTAATGGAAGTATTAGTTAATAATGGAGAAGAAGGTATTGGAATGTTACAAAATAGTCAAATTGTAAGATATTTAGTAATTGCATTAAATGAAATTAGTAAAAAAAGTTTTGTTAGGATGAATAGTTCAAATATGAATTTTTTGAATAATAGTAATAATACAATTAATAGAAATGGGAATGGGAATGGGAATGGGAATGGGAATGGAAATGGAAATGGAAATGAAGATAGTATTAGTTTAAATAATAATAGTGTTATTAATAATGGTATTAATGGAGATATTAAATTAGGATTATTTAGTGATGAAAGGATTAAGAAGAGTTTGACATGGTCATATATTAAATTTTTATCAAAAATTGGTAGTAATAAACGAGGTATTAAAATATTATCAAGGGAAGGATATTATGATTCAATATTTGAAATAATTAAAGATAAAGAACGTAATATTGAATTACAGAAAATAATTGCCAATGAGATTGATATTGAAAGAGATTATAAGATTCGAATTTTAATTGAAAAAATGAGTGTTTATAGTAATAAAGAAATTAAATTGATTATTTGTAAAAGATTAATTAAGATGTTAAAGGATAATATTAATGGGAAATTTGATATTAATAAAGAAATGGAGGAATGGATAATTAATACATTAATTAAACAAAGTTATGATAATGAAGAAGATATTAATAAGATTGCTATAATTGGATTAAAGAAATATGGTAAGATTGATATATTAATTAAGAATCGAATTGATGTAATTGATGGTAAGAATGGATTAATTTGGAAGATAATTAAGGATAATAGAGGTAAAAAATATTTATATGATAGATATGGTAGATATATTGAAAGAATTGTTGAAATTAATGTTGAAGGATGGATTGAAAATTTAAATAAATTATATGAGATGGAAAATATTATATCATATGGTAATTCTAGGGGGATTAATATTATTAAAGATTATAATAATGAAGAAATTTTTAGGAATATTAAAGATATTTTAAGTTGTGAAAGTGGAATTGATTCAATAATTAATGGAGGTGGAGTTAAAAATTTGTTAAGTATTATAGTTAAAGGGTTAAAGATGGGTATTAATGGTAATGAAGAATTTGATGGAGATAATAAGAATATAATGAATTTACCTAGGATTGAATTAAATGATAAAATAAATGAAAGTGATGAAGAATATAATTATGAAAATGAGTTTAATAAATTTGGAGAGAATATTGAAGATGGTAGTTATAATTATTATGATAATGTTATTACAGATGATGAAGATAGTGAAGAAGAAGATGATTTAAATGATAATAAGGAAGATGATATGAAAGAAAAGGAGAAGGATAATAATAATAATATTAATATAAGTACAAATAGTATAATTACAAGTATTTGGGCAATTGGTATAATATGTTGTAGTAATTATGGATTAATATCAGTTGAAGATGCATTAGAAGATATACCAATATATGAAGATATTAAAAATGAAATTGAGGAAGAGGATATATCATCAGTTGTTAATATTATTAGGAAGATTGTTAATATAAAAGATGATAATGATATTAACACCGAAGATTGGAGAATAGCCGGAGTTAGTGAGGTTACAATTTCACGGATATTCGGATCCAGGGATTAGGTAAGCGGTGTGTTACGTAATCTTCCTTTCTCTTCCCTTTCTTCTCCCCTCCCCCTCCTCCATATTAGTCTATTATAGATGACATAATAATAATGGGCAAATTATGATAAATTATGATAAGAAGGACTCCGCTCTTTTTCTGGTGGGGTTCATTTCATTTCTTTTGAAAATATATTAAGTTAATTGAATATATATATGCTATAACCATTGGTATAATAAGAGAGGGGTCCATTGAGAGAATAAAAGAAGGATCAAAGGGGATCTAATTAAAATACCTTTTTTAATGATTTTACCCCTATTTTATTTAAAAGGGTACAACTACCCTTCTTTTTTGTTTTCTGTATTTGTATATATATTCAAAATAAACTTTTCTTTTCTTATTATCCAAAGTTAAATTAATTAATTATTAACTATATATAATAATCTCAACAACAAAAACAACAACAACAACAACAACAAGAAAAAAAAATTTTTTTTAATTATTATTATATATTACACAAACAATCAACCAATCAAATCAATTACATACACAATCTCATTAATTAACAATGTCAAATTTTAACGATATCGAAAAACAAGTCTCTCAAGATGAACATCTTGAACATTCAAATAGCAATAATAATAGCAATCCTCCAGTTGGTTTATATGATAATAATTCATCATATAATTCTGATCATTTAATTTCAAAAGTTACAACTTCAAATGATGGTAATTATGTTTATTTAGGTAATAAAAAATTTGCAAAGGAAGATTTACTGCAAGCTTTTGGTGGTAATCTTAATCCTGGTTTAGCTGCTCCTTCAGTTCATAAATTTGCAAATCCTGCTCCTTTAGGTTTATCTGCATTTGCTTTAACAACTTTTGTTCTTTCATTAGTTAATGCAGGTGCAATGGGTGCTAAAAATGATAATGTAGTTGTTGGTTTAGCAATGTTTTATGGTGGTTTAATTCAATTATTATCTGGTATGTGGGAAATTTCTTTAGAAAATACTTTTGGTGGTTTAGCTTTATCATCTTATGGTGGATTTTGGATGTCTTTTGGTGCAATTTCAATTCCTTGGTTTAATATTGCTGCAAGTTATGATGATCCAAATGAATTTCAAAATGTTGTTGGTTTTTATCTTTTAGGTTGGTCAATTTTCACTTTCATGTTAACACTGTGTACAATGAAATCAACTTTAGCTTTCTTTTCATTATTCTTCCTATTAGCAATCACTTTCCTTTTATTAGCAATTGCAGATTTAGGTAAAGTTCCAAATTGTAAAAAAGCTGGTGGTATTGTAGGTGTTATTGTTGCTTTTATTGCTTGGTATAATGCTTATGCTGGTTTAGCAAATAGACAAAATTCTTATGTTCGTGTTCAAGCTTTACAATTACCTGTCTTTGAAAGTAAACTTGAATAAAAATTATGTTATATCTATTGAAATTTAATTGAATGCATGCATTTTTCTTTTACTTCTTTATTACCTTTATTTTTTATCCTTTATTTTTTATCTATAGTTTAATTTGTTTATCATCTATACTTATTGCTTAATTTAATGACTTAATGAACATTATTATAATATACAATTATGTATTAAGTAATTGATTATGTAATATTTCTCATTGAGTCATTTCGTAATCAGTAATTATATATATCATTCGATAAGAGGTCAATTGATACACCCTTCTTTGGATAAACAAATACAAGTATTGCAATGAATATACTAAAATCAACTATAAGTAGGTCATCACAATTAACTCATATGCAATTAATTTCTAAATTAGCTATATTACCTGTACCTAATTATGAGAAAATACTTAAAAATGATAAATCACAATTATTTAATAATGCAAATGATAGTTTACAAACAGTTTTAATATTATTATCCAAAAGATTAAAGAAAATATTTGAATTAAGATTTATATCAATAATGAACCCATATATTAATAAAGTTTTCAATGATTATTTAGATAGTTATTCAGAAATTTTACAATTAATTGGATCAGTTGAAATTGAAAATGTTAAAAAATTTAAAATAAATAATTTAGAAGATAATGAAAAATTTGTTAAAATTAGTGAAAAAATTTTGGAAATTCATTCAGATAATATAATTGATTTAAGTAATGGTGTTAGAGAAGTTTCTCATGATATTAATAAAGTTAATGAATTTTTAAATATTCATTTAAGTGAAAGAATTTTACTTAGATTAATTTTAAATAATCATTTAAATTTATCAAATAATGGTATTAATTTATTAAATAATAAATTAAATGTAATTGATACTTTAAATAAGAGTATAAATTTTGTTAATGGTATGACATTATTAAAATATTATGAAAATATTAATTTTAATATTGAAACAATTGTTATTAATAAAGATCAATCAATTATTAAAAATTCAAATATAACTGAGAAAAATTTAATAAATCAAGATGAAATTATTTTCCCATATTTTCAAGATCATTTAGAATATGTTTTAAATGAATTAATTAAAAATTCTTCAAGAGCATTAATTGAATCTAAAAATAATGATTTACCAATTAATATATTAATTTTAATTAATAAATTTAATAATTCATTACAATTTAAATTTTCAGATAATGCTAATGGTATTCATCCTAAATTAATTGATAAATTATGGAATTATTCATTTACAACAGTAAAAAATGGTGATGAACCTAATGAGGATACAGTTTTCGATTCATCAAAGGATATACAAATTAATGCATCAAATGATTTAGGTATTAACAATTTTAAACCTAATCCAAATTTAAATATAATTGCAGGTATGGGATATGGATTACCATTAAGTTTAACATATTGTAAATTATTTAATGGTGGTATTAAAATTCAAAGTATTTGGGGTAAAGGTACTGATGTTTATGTTAATTTTAAAGGTATTTAAACTATGTACATTATATATATTTTATTTACAAGGAATCACCTCTCTTTGGGAATGTTGAAACATCATTTGCAACACAACTCATAAAACCGAAAGATCTAGCTCTTCTAATTGCTTTTGAAACTTGTTTTTGTTTCTTTGCAGATAATCCAGTAACTGATCTATGTAAAATTTGACCTGAAGTATTAACATAATTACTTAATAAATGTGGTAAAGTATAAAAATCTAATGGATTAATTTCTGATGAATTAAATGATGAATTTTCCATCATTTTTGATTTTTTAACATTATAAATTTTTGATTGAAATCTTTGTGATGCAATTGAAAAATCAAATGGATTATATCTTTTCTTATTTGTTAAATCTGGTATAAATCTACCATCAATATTTTTACGTGGAGTTTCTCTAATACTATTTGCAGATTCAAATGCTTTCTTAACAGATGATATCTTAGAAGAATCTTGTAGTACCTTTGAAAATGTATGGAATGATCTATTCATTTATACTGTCTTGTCGTTCAAAAGAAAGTTCCAGTGCTAATAAATATATTAATACTTCTTCATTATGAAATAAATCATGTTGAAAAATTGAATTTTTTCAATCCACTCGGAAATTTCAACTTTTCGCAATTTACATTGTACATGTAAGCTTCTTTGAGAGTTGCTTAACAATGATGACTCGTAGGAGTGGGAGGAATAGTCGTAGAATTGATTATGCTGCACTTAATGAATCAAATACATTACAGGAATTAAATGTTCATCCACAAATAAACAATTTCCAAAATTTTCAATCAATTGAACAATTAAATGAATTAGTTTGTCTTATTGATAATAATAATAATAGTGATAATAATAATGATGAATATAAACAATATTATAATGAAAATGGACAATTTGATGATGAATCATTGAGAAAGTTAATAGAAGATACAAAATTAGTTAAACCTATTCTTATTAGAGGTGCAAATCCACAAATTAAGGAAACTTTTAATGAAAAAATTAAAATAAGTTTTAATATACCTAATAATAATATTGATGAATTAACTGAAAAAATTGGACAAAATGTTAAAGTACCAGTTATGGATGTAATGACACAAAATAATTCACCTAGATGGAATATGAAACGATGGTGTGAATATTTTTTAACTGAAAAGGATAAACGTGATAAAATACGTAATGTTATAAGTTTAGAGATAAGTGATACTCAATTGGGTGAAGAAATTAAAATACCAAAAGTTGTTGAAGAATTAGATATTATTAGTAAATTATTTGAAAATGATAAAGAATTAAATCAAATGCTAGATAGGAATGGTATTAATAAACCTAAAGTACAAAAATATATTTTAATGTCAGTACAGGATTCATTTACTGATTTTCATATTGATTTTGCAGGTACATCAGTTTATTATTCTCCCATATGTGGACATAAGAAATTTTTGATGATACCACCATTAAATTCTAATCTTAAAGCATATAGTAAATGGTGTCTTTCAGATAATCAAAATAAAGTATGGTTCCCATCATTGATTAAGAAATATAGTAGGAAAGAATTTATTAAGATGCAAAGGGAAGAGAATTTACCTGATGCATATTTAAACAATGGATTTATTGTTGATATATTACCTGGAGATTTACTGTTATTACCAAGTATGTGGATTCATTCAGTTTTAACAGTTAAAGATAGTTTAATAATTGGAGGTAATTTCCTCAATTTATTAAGTTTAGAAAATCATTTAAAGGCACATAAGATAGAAATGGCAACTAGAGTTAATGATCAATTTAAATTCCCTAATTTTATTAAATTTATATGGATTATAGCATATTATTTACGTGATAGTGTAAATATAGGAGATGATGATACTAATAAATATGAAATTAAATGTTATGAAAGTCTAGTTAATTTTTTACATGAACAATGGGAATATGTTAATAGTAAGACATTATTAAAGAGAGAGAAACACAATGCTAATAAGATCAAATACTCTATCCCAAGAGATATTGTAGGTTACAACATTGAAGATTTCCTTGACAGTATGGATCAATGGTTATTAGGTAAAGATGGTTTACGTAAGCGTATGAAGATTACGTAATAATATATGATGTGTCCACTTTTTGCCCCTTTCCACTGCGTTGTTTATAATTTTGTTTGTAATGTGAAGGCTCTTAAAATATGATCTTTATCTTTATATCTTCTCATTCTATAACATAGCAAAAGATGAAGATGCTTACTAAGGTATGTAAAGTATATGTAATAACTCAATTACTAAATTTTTAGTTATAAAATAGTACTAATACTAACATTATATCATATATAAAATTTTTATATTATTTATTATAGTTTGAATCTAAGTCTTCAAGGGCTAAAGGTGTTGCCTTTCATCCTAGAAGACCATGGTTATTGGTCTCCCTTCATTCTTCAACAATCCAATTATGGGATTATCGTATGGGTACATTAATTGATAAATTTGATGATCATGATGGTCCAGTTAGATGTGTTTCATTTCATCCAACTCAACCAATTTTCGTTTCAGGTGGTGATGATTATACAATTAAAATTTGGTCAACTAAAACTAGAAAATGTATGTTTACACTTAATGGTCATTTAGATTATGTTAGAACTGTTTTCTTTCATAATGAATTACCTTGGATTATTTCAGCTTCTGATGATCAAACAATTAGAATTTGGAATTGGCAAAATAGGAAAGAAATTGCTTGTTTAACAGGTCATAATCATTATGTTATGTGTGCTCAATTTCATCCAAAACAAGATTTAATTGTTTCTGCTTCATTAGATCAAACTGTTAGAGTTTGGGATATTTCAAATTTAATTAAAAAACATTCAGCTCCCTCAAATTCAATTTCATTGAATAATCCTTATGGTAATCATTCATCAATGATGAATCAATATGATAATAGAAATCAAATTCCTCAACAAGATATGTTTGGTAATACTGATGCTGTTGTTAAATATGTTTTAGAAGGTCATGATAAAGGTGTTAATTGGGCTTCATTCCATCCTGAATTACCTTTAATTATATCTGGTGGTGATGATAGATCAGTTAAATTATGGAGAATGAGTGATTCAAGAGCTTGGGAAGTTGATGGTTGTAGAGGTCATACTAATAATGTTCCATGTGTTTTATTTCATCCAACTGAAGATTTAATTATTTCTGTTGGTGAAGATAAAACAATTAGAACTTGGGATTTAAATTCAAGATCTCCTGTTAAACAATTTAAAAGAGAAAATGATAGATTTTGGATGATTGTTGCTCATCCAAATATCAATTTATTTGCTGCTTGTCATGATTCTGGTGTAATGGTTTTCAAATTAGATAGAGAAAGACCTGCTTCAACTTTAAATGTTGTGAATAATTCAATTCAAGAATTATTTTATATTAATAATGATAATCAATTACAAAAATATAATTATTTATCAAATAATACTTCATTACCTTTATTATCATTAAAAAAAATTTCTTTACCTTGGAATAAAATCAAAAATATTTCTTATAATCCATCAGAGAATTCATTATTAATTCAATCAGGTGATGGTGATAATGGTATTTATTCTTATTTTAATTTACCAAAGGAAATTGTTGGTGCATTAGAACCTTCAATTAAAGGTGAAGGTAAGGCAAATTCTGCTTATTTTATTGCAAGAAATAGATTTGTTACATTCTCTAAATCAAATCATAAATTAGATATTCATGATTTAAATAATAATATTACAAAATCAATTACCTTGGATGATGATGTTAAAGATATTATACCTGCAAATCCAGGTAATATTTTATTATTAAAAAATTCAAATGTTATATTATATGATGTTCAACAAAGAAAAGAATTAAGTTCAATTCAAATGAATAATGCAAAATATTCAATTTGGTCAAATGATAATCAATATTTAGCAATTTATTCAAAACATACAATTATAATTGTTAATAAAAAATTTGAGATTATTATGTCAATGCATGAAACTATTAGAATTAAATCTGCTGCTTGGGATGATTCAAATGTTTTAATTTATTCAACTTTAAATCATATTAAATATGTTTTATTAAATGGTGATAAAGGTACAATTAAAACTTTAGATAATACTATTTATATTACTAAAGTTAATAATTCAAATTGTTATTGTTTAAATAGAAAAGGTGAAATTGAATTAATTAAAATTGATCCAACTGAATATAGATTCAAAAAAGCATTAATTAATAAAAAATTTAATGAAGTTTTAAGAATTATTTCTAATTCTAATTTAGTTGGTGAGAATATTATTTCATATTTAAAAAAATCAGGTTATCCTGAAGTTGCATTACAATTTGTTCAAGATCCTGAAAGTAGATTTGATTTAGCAATTGAATGTCATAATTTGAATGTTGCATTAGTTGAAGCAAAGAAAATTAATTCAAAGAAAGTTTGGGAAAAATTATCAAATGAGGCATTAATTCAAGGTAATATTGAAATTGTTGAATTAGTTTATCAACAATTACATTTATTAGATAAATTATCATTCCTTTATTTAACAATTGGAGATTTTGATAAATTAAATAAAATGTCTAATATTGCAGAAAATCGTCAAGATATTAGTTCATTAATTACAAATTCAATTTATTTAAATGATATTGAACGTAAAATTTCAATTTATCTTAATTCAGGTTTAACACCATTAGCATATGCAACTGCTAAAACTAATGGATTAAATGAATTAGCTGAACAAATTTTAAATGAATCAGGTGTATCATTAAATGATATTTCATTACCAAAAGAAAATGAAATTAATTATAATTATGAATCATTAAAACCAATTAATAAATTAGAAAAAGAGAATATTAATTGGCCATTAAAGGAAGCAAAATTATCATATTTTGAACAAGTTTTAAATGGTGATGTTAATAATTTAAAGATTGATGATGTTGAAGAAGAAAAACATATTATTAATGAAAATTCTAAGGATATTGATTTAATTGATGAAGGAGATGATGAAATTGATGGTAATGTTGAAGATGCATGGGATTTAGATGATGATGATGATTTAGATGTTGAATTAGATATTGATAATAATGAAATAAATGAATTAAATGATGAAGAATTAATTGAAATTTCCAAATTACCAAAAGAAATCAGAAATTGGATTAAGAATTCTAAAACTGCTGGTTCATATATATCAGCTGGTAAATTTGAAATTGCTGCAAATATTTTAAATAAACAAGCCGGTATTAAAAATTTCCAACCATTAAAGGAGCGTTTTATGGAAATTTATACATCATCAAAATTAAGTATTTCTACATTAGATGAGAATAAAGAATTAGAGAATAATACTTTATCAGTTTATATTAATTCTACAAGTATTAATGAAGAAAAACCATTAGGATATGTTCCAGGATATGAAGAATTAGAGAAATTAGTTCAAGAAGGTTATAGATTATTTAAATCTAATCAATTAGAGGAATCAATTGAAATTTTTAGAAAGATTATTTATATTATTGCAACATTATCATTAACTAATGAAGAAGATGAAGAAGAAAAAGAGGAGAAATGTTTTGAAATTTTGAAGATTTGTAAAGAATATATTTTAGGATTAACAATTGAATTAACTAGAAGATCATTACCAGTTGATGAAGTTAAGAGAAAATTAGAATTAGCATCATATTTTACACATGTTAAATTACAACCATCACATAGATTAAATGCATTACAAGTTGCAATGAAGGAGAATTTTAAAGCTAAAAATTATAATATGGCATCATATTTTGCAGGTGAATTTTTAAAGATTATGTCAAATGGTGCTAGAGCTGAACAAGCAATGAAAATTCAAGCAAAATCTGATTCAATTGCAACTGATGCAATTAGAATTGATTTTGATCCATTTGAGGAATTTGAAATTTGTGCAGGAGATTTAGTTCCATTATATAATGATATTGTACGTGAGAAAATATTAGGAGTTGCATATGGTAGTAATTGGAAGGGTAAGATATGTAAGATTACCTTGATCAGTGAAATTGGTGCAAGTGGTAGTGGTTTACGTCTTAAATAGTTTATCATATGGTGTAGAGATGTATATAATTTAGTATAAAATAATTTACAGTGAAAAAAAAAATGAAAATGAAAATGAAAATGAAAATAAAAATTTTTTTCGGTTTTTCCAATTTTCCACTCGTTGGCAAATTTCCAAAGGCTCTTTCTCAAAAGAGTTGTGTGTGTTAGTGGAAAGTTCATTCTTTTTAATAAACAAGGGTAAGTAATTGGATATTAGTGTAAATCAATAAGTATTAGCACCATGTCTAGCTTTTTCCATACTTCATATGAATCAGATACTTCATCTGATGAAGAATCACTCTATTATTCTGATGATGAACGTTATTTAAAACAATTACAGTCTAAAAAATCAATTAATATTCAATTATCAAATGATACAGATGATGAAAGTTCTGATGAATTATTATCTGATTCATCTGATGATGAGAAAGTTATTGAATCAAAGAAGCAAAAATCAGAGGAAGCATCTGATGATGATGATGATGATGATAATAATAATAATGATGATGATGATGAAGATTCTGATGATTGGAGTAATGATGATGATTCCGATACTGATTCTGATGATTCTGATGCTCCACCAAGAGGTAGATCTTATTTCCTTAAGAAAGATTTCCTTAAAGGTGGTAATGATTCAGATTCAGATTCTGGTGATGAAAAGAAAATTGTTAAATCTGCAAAGGATAAATATTTAGATGAATTATTAAATTTATCAAATACTATTGAAAATTTATCAATGGTTGAAGAATGGGTTAAAATTGGTAATGAATTTGATAAATTATTTAAATTAGCTTATAAACATAATCAATATCATATTTTAATTCCAAGATCTTATATTAAATCAATTTCAATTTTAGATGATTTAATTAATAAATCCAAAAATGATGAAGAAGATAATAAAAAAACTTTATCATCAAGTGAAAGTAAAAGTTTAAATATTTTAAAACAAAAAATTAAGAGAGAAGTTAAAACTTATAATGATGAAGTTTTAAATTATAGAAAAGATCCTGAAGCTTATGAAAATGAAAAGGATAATTCAACTTTATTAAATAATGAAAATGAAAATCAAAATAATCAATTAATTGTATCTGCTGAAAACTTATTCTTTATCGTTCAATCAATTATTGATTCACGTGGTAAAAAGGGTATTGATCTTAATGAACATCTTAATACTCTTAATAAATTATTAGATTTAACAAATTCAACTTATGAAAAAATTATTATTTTAAATTTATTAATTTCTTTACGTTATGAATTAAATTCAAAGGATAAATTTATGTCAATTAATGAATGGTTATTAACATTAAATGATATTTCTAAATTATTAGATATTTTAGATAATGATAAATCTTATGTTGTAACTGAAATTGCTCCATCAAATGATAATTTTACTAAACCTCCACCTGCTAATGAAAATGGTTTACATTTAATTGGTGGTTCAATTTCTTCATTTGTTGAAAGATTAAGTGATGAATTAACAACTCATTTATTATATATTGATCCAAATTCTTCTGAATATATTAAAACCTTACAAAATGATTCAAAATTATATTCAATTATAATTAGATGTCAATCTTATTTAACTAGAATTATTTCAGTTGATAATTATTCAAAACCTGAAGGTGAACAAATTAATCGTATAATTATTAAAAGATTGGAAAATATTTATTATAAACCAATTAAACTAATTATATTTTCAGAACTAAATAATAATAACAATAATATTAATAATATTCCAAAAATTAATTCAAGTGAAATTGATGAAAATTTAAATAAATTAAATACAAATAATTTAATTGATTCATTATGTTCACATATTTATAAATATTCAAATGGTATCTCATCATCAATTTATAGAAAAAGAGCTGCATTAATGCAATCATATTATTATTCAATTACTAATCAATTTTTCAAAGCAAGAGATATTTTACATTTAACTCATGTTCAAGCAACTATTCATACATCTGAACCAGGTGTTCAAGTTTTATTCAATCGTGCAATTGTTCAATTAGGTCTTGCAGCATTCCGTTCAGGTTTAATTGAAGAAACTCAAATTATTTTACATGAAGTTGTTACAAGTCAACATACAAAAGATTTATTAGGTCAAGGTAGAATTTATTTTAATAATAATTTAAATCAAAATAATAATATGACTAATAATAATATCAATAATAATCAATTTAATAATTATAATAGTTTAAATACTAATAATATTTCAGAAAATGGTAAATTTGTACCATTTCATACACATGTTAATATTGAATTAGTTGATATTGTTTATTATATTTCATCATTATTAATTGAAGTACCATTAATTGCATTACAATCATATCAAAGTTCAACCAATGGTGCAAATAATTTATCCAATAATGAATTACAATTACAATCACAAAATATTAATAAAAATACTTCAAGATCATTTAAAAGAATTTTAGATTATACTGAAAGACAATATTTTCAAGGTCCACCAGAGGAGACAAGGGATTATATATTTGATGCATATCATAAATTAATTAAATTTAATTGGTTTGAAAGTTCTAAAATTTTAAGTAATTTAAAAGTTTGGGTTATGATGCCAGGTATTTCATCAATTAATGAAAATGGTGAAAATGGTTTAAATTTATTAAATGAAATGTTAATTAAATTATGTAAATTTCAATCATTGAAAACTTGGGCTTATGTTAATGCAGGTATTATTAAAAATTACTCAATTAAGAAATTATCTAAAAGATTTGAATTAAATGAAGATGATGTTTGTGGTATTCTTGGTTCATTGATTTCAAACGAAGAAATTAAAGGTTATTTAAAAATTAATGATAATGATAGTAGTAAATGGATTATTTTTGAAAATAAGGAAAATGGTATTAATCAAATTATACGAGGATTAACAACTAAAGTTAATTCGATATTAGAACGTAATGAAAAATTAAGTTTAGGTGGTTATCAAATTATGTTAAAGAAGAAATAATTGGACTTAGACTCTTTAATACATACATATAATATACAGCAATTATATATATACTTTAAATATTAACTGTATAAAAATTCGAATTTTAATAATAATATAGTAAATTTAATAAATAAATAAACAATAACTTTTAATTAAATTTCCTAATTAGGAAAAATACATGATAAAAAAGGTACCACTGTTGAAAAAAACAACATGCAATGTGTATATATATGCCATTCATTAACAGAACAAATATCTCTACTTTTTTTCTTTCTTTAAACAAACCATGTCTGAATTACATCAACCAGTATATATAACCAATAACTCACCAACTAAATCACCAAGTAAGAAATTTAATACTATAAGGAATTTCCTTAAAAATAAGAGTTCATTAACAGATTTAAGTATGTACAACAAGAATAATAATGGGAGTAACAATACAAAATTGATAAAGAAGAAACGATCTTTAGGTAGTTTATTACCTACTAGTGATACAATAATGGGTACATCAATACATAATTGGTCAAATGAGGTTAATACACCAATTTCATTAATTGAGAGTGAAAAAGTTGGTAAAGTTAGTATAATGGAGAAATCTAATAAACTTGAACCATTTCCAGGTAATGATGAAGAAATTAGTGGAGATTCATCAGATGATGAAAATTCATCACAATTTTCATTTAGGAATAGGACATCATCAATTAAATTTTATAAAAGTAATGAACAAGTTGAAAAAGAAGAGAATGAGAATTTAAGGAATAAATTTTTGAAAAGTTTAGGTATGGAAAATGGTATGGATAATGTATCAATTGGATCAAAGAAAGTTAATATTTTTGATGAGGATGTTAATTATATAAATTATGAAGAAATTGATGAAACTGATGAATTATTTAATAGAAATTTATTTGGTGATGAAGATGGTAATGAAGAAGATTATGAATATAAGTCACCAAAAGGTTTAGAGTTGGATGATTATGAGTATAAAGCACCAAGAAGTTTGGAATTGGATGATTATGATGATCGGGGGGATGAGGAGTATGATGGTTATGATGGTTATGATGATGATTATGATGATGATGATGATGATGAAGAAGATGATGAAGAAGAAGATGATTATACTATACCGGTGATAAAGGTTAATGATATGGATCATGAACCAAAGAAATCAGTAAATACTGAGATAAATAATAGTAACAATAATGAATTATCAAAAGAATTATTAGAAATAATTAACAATAAAACACAGAAAGATATTAAATTAAAGACAATTGAAGTTAATTTAAAACCAGTTAAATGCAGCATATTACGAAATCATCGATCAATAAAATTTCATCATTTATCATCAGATATTGAAGATAAATTAAATCTTAAGGATGAAAATGATGAAAAGGATAAAGAAGAAGTAAGTATTGATGATGATGATAATAATAATAATAATGGTAATATTGATGAGATTTGGAAGAATCCATCAGCACTGGATGAAGTTAATTCAATACCTGAAGAATATTCATTTAGTAATAGAAATAAGAATAGATTTTCTACTATATTAGTTAATGATGAAGAAAATGATATTCTTAATTATGATAATAATAAAAAGAGTAAAGGACATCATTTATGGAAGAATTTAATAATGAGGAAAGAATCTAAGATTGAATTAAATGATAAAACGATTACATTGTATAATAGATATGAAGAAAGTAATAATAAAGAAGAAGAGGAAGATAATGAAGAAGGAGATAATGAAGAAGGAGAATTAAGTACTATAATGGAATAATGAGTGTATAAAATGTATTAATTTATAATATATATAATTTAATCTATATAATTATCAATTAATTGAATCAGTGTATCATATTGATTATAAGAAGAAGTTTTAGAAATTTTAGCAGGGAAATTTATATGAATTGGGTATGGTAAGTTATTAATTAATATGTAGTTTTTACTATTAATATTAGATGATGAAGATTTATTTGATATAATAGAATTGTTATTACTTATAAGTGTATCTTGAATAGAAATATTTGAACCTTTTGATGAATTATTATTAATATCTTTCATATGAGAAGCATTAAATAATAAGTTAGTATGATTATCCTACTTACTACTATATATTTATCACGCTAAAAACCGCGATTTTTTTTTATTTCCTGAACAACATCTTTGGGACTTTCCGCACTAACAAATGTAGCTCTTTTTCTTATCTGAAGTCTAGTTATCGAGTTATAGCCCTTTGAAGTTGATTTTTTCGATTTTTCAAACGTTCATATCTTTTTCTTTATGGGTCATTGAAACACGCCCAATAGATCATTAGAATTGTAGTTGTCTGAAGTTTACTTAGTAATTTACTTGGGATCACTGAAGCTTTCCTCCGTCCTTGAGAGTCATTTTTAGTTTTTTGACTTTTTGTCCATTTTTGACCACTTTCAACAGACTCTGGATCCTTCAAATACCCCTGGAGGTACACTTTTGAAACATCCTGTGTGTAGCTCGTATTAATCTCTTTCAAGCAACACTACTATTAGTTT
Source organism: Pichia eremophila (assembly GCA_030579415.1). NCBI lineage: Eukaryota > Fungi > Ascomycota > Pichiomycetes > Pichiales > Pichiaceae > Pichia > Pichia eremophila. The sequence goes on along the minus strand of JAKTQW010000013.1, from coordinate 69,553 downwards.
GTCACGATTTGGTAAAGTACATTAAATATCCATTTTTCAGTGAATTTTGGACGTTTTTTTTTGGGTTTTTTCAAGCTAACTTTTTTGTTACTTTTTGTTAACAAGTTTAAATGTTCAAAAACTCATTTTGTAGATTTGTTTTTAAATTATTATTTGTTGTAAATTATGGCGGAAAATGTTTTTTCAAAAAAATGTTATCATTTAATGTTTGCAAATTTTGCTTTTTTTTTTTGGAAAAAAATATTAAAATGGTGATAACTTTTTTTTGAGGCAAAATTGGAGATGAGATATTTGATATTTTGTAGAAAAAGATTTTCTCTTTCTTATGGTACTATTAACGCCTAATTTAAAAGAGATTGGAAAGTGTAGTACATTAAATTAACGCTGATTTTAACGCTTTTCAAATAGTTATAGTGATAGTTGATTACGTAAACGCATGTCTAAAATTCATGTACCTATTTTTTCATGTTACATTAATATTCCATTTAATGGATTCTTTACGGTTTACAGACTCAAAGGTTTACAATTGTAGTGACATTTGTTAATATTAGATTGCTATTAAATATAAAATATGTAGTAGTAAGTAGGGGTCAAAATTTCCCGTAGGGAAATTGAAATTACCAAACCCAACGGTTTAAGCGTCAGTTTCCCCTTTAGGGGAAATGACAAAAGAGTCGATTAGGTTCGTCACGCGGAAACTAGTTAATGTTATATATAATAATAATAATAATAATAATAAGATTGCTTAAAAGGGTAAATTGTAAACAAACTATATAGAAAAAAACGTGTCACGTGACTATCACGTGATCAAAGCAGTAAATATCACGTGATTGTCACGTGACTGTAATTATAATTTAAAAAAACGCGAATTCTTCCACTGCTTAAAAAAAAAAGTTATATATACCACAGTGATCTATTAATATATTATATTGATATTGTAAACATTGATTATTATTCATTTCTTCCCTTTTATCTTTCTTTTATATTTAACATACAATAATGGGATTATTTGGTAAAAAGAATAATGATGATAAGTCATCTAATAATAAAATTACTGTTGAAGATGAGAAAAGAATGAAGACAAGATCACAAAATTTACATGATCCAATTTTAGATGCTGTTAATGAAGCTCAACCTTTCGAAGATTCAAATATGCATAATAGAAGTTCTTCAATTGGTAATGGTATTTTAACTGATATTTTCGGTGCAAAAATTATTAATCCTGATATTTCAAATCCTACAAGATCAAGAGATGAAAGACCTTTAGATACAATTCGTAGTTTTGAATATTCAATTACTGGTGATCCAATTTATCATGAACAACTGGAATCTCATATTTTAGGTTGGAGAGTTAGAGATGATTTTGGTAATCAAAACTATAACAATCAAGTACAATATGATGAATATGGTCAACCTATTTATACAAATAATAATAATATTAATAATAATAATCAATACGTCGAACAAGGTGTTTATACTGCTCCTGAACGTAAAGTTGAAGTTGAAAAAAAGAAAGGTTTCTTCTCTTTTGGTAAAAAGAAGAAGAATAATAATTAATAATTATCTTTATATATCTTATCATCATATATAACTTTTGTATTTTATTTCAGTAATTATATTATATCATCGTATCAATATCATCTCTTTTAAAGACCTTTTCACCAAAATTTTCTCTTTTTTAATCGCTTATAAATACATTCTTCTTCCTCTTTACAAGGGCAAAAATGTCTGGTCATAGAGAACTTATTAATCAGTTCATATCATCATCTGATCCATCAATACAATCTCCCATTGTTAATGATTTATCAGATTTATTAAAATTTAATAAATTATCTCTTTTAGATTTAATTCAATCTTTACAAATTTACATTACTTCAACAAATGATAATATTAGATTATCTTCTTTTAATTTATTATCTCAAATTTTAAATACTTTACCAACAACTAAATTATTCCCAAATGATATTGATGTATTACTTAATTTCCTTTATTCTAAACTTTTAGATATTTATGTTATTCAATATGTTTTATCTTCAATTTATTCACTTATTAATATGAAATATTTTAATATTGATGAAAATATTAATAAAATATTTTTACAATTTATTGAAAATTTTAATCCAAAATTACATTCACAATCAATTAGATTATCTGCTTTAAAAATTGTTAATTATTTAATTAATCCTTCAAATTTAATTAATTTTTCAAATGATTTAGCAATTGATTGTTTCTTAAAAATTTCAATTAATGAAAAAGATCCAAATAATTTACTCTTAATTTTCCAAATTTTACAAAAAATTTCTAAAAATTTAATAATTGATAATTTTATTGAACCTTTATTTGATACAATGTTTAGATATTATCCAATTTCTTTTAAATCTTCAAATGATTTACAAAATTTGAAAATTTCATCATTAAAAGATTCACTTAATAATTCATTATCATCCAATGATTTATATGCAAATGATTTATTCCCTAATTTAATTGAAAAATTTAATTCATCTTCTTCAATTAATGTTAAAATAGATATTTTAAATACTTTATCAATAGTTTCAAAAAATTATTCAATTGAAACAATGCATAATCATTTACTTTTAATTTGGAATACAATTAAATATAATATTTTAAATCAAGAATTAATAAATTTAATATCAATTGATAAAATATTATCATATTACGAAAATTCTTCAAATGAATCAGATAATTTATTTTATAATTCATTAATTACAATTAAATCATTATCATCAAATTTATCATATGATGATAAATTATTAATTTATGATGATTTATCTAAAAATTTAATATTTTCAACTAATAATTCAAAATTTTTACAATCTTATCTTATATTATCCCTTATATGTCAAGATTCTAATGATGAACAAATTTTATCAAAATCTCTTAAATCATTATTCTCAAATAAATATGATGAAATAAAGAATAAACGTTCCCTTTTAATTGCTTTATCATATTTTAAATCATTTAATAATCAATTAATACCATTTAGGGATGAAATTTTCACAATTTTACAAATTTCATTATCTTCATCAAATTTAGAAATTTCATTACAAATATTAGCAATTCAATTAATTATTGAATTAATAATTATCGATAATGAAATTCCACTTTTCATTGAAGAAACAAATTTACTTATTAATAAATTAGGTGAAAATTTATTAATTAATGGATTAAATAATTCAATTGATTTTAATAAATTATTAGAAACTGAATTAATTAATGCAATTGTTAAAATTTCTAAAAAATCAAATTTTGAAAATGATATAATTAATATAATTAATAATTTATTATCAACAATCTTAAAAAATGAAATTACTTTAAAACAACAGTGTATTTTAATTGATTATATTATCCTATTCTCATCAACAAATTCATTAATCGAAAAATCTTCACTAAGATTAATTAATTTACTCAATTCATCAACAAATACAATTCCAATTGAACTTTTATTAAATTCTTTAGTTTCATTATTTAATAAATTACCAATTTCATATAATACAGATTCAATTTCTAATAAATTTATTCCAATTTTATTCAAGTTTTTAAACACTAATAATGATGATAATAATAATTTATTAATTCATTATACTGGTAAAATTTTACGTCGTTTTACAATTAGTATGAGTAATGAAAATGCAGAAATATTAGTTATTCAATTAATTAATCAATTTAATAAATTATTATCAATTGAAGAAGTTATTATTGAAAATAATAATAATAATAATAATAATAATAATAATAATAATAATATAGAAATTGCAAATCCAGATGTTAATCATTTACCATTATTATTATTAACAATTCAAGGATTAGATAATGATATTAAAATTCCAAATTTTAAAGAAATTACAATTAGTTTTAGTGAATTGATTAATAATCAAAGCCGTGGATTAACTAAATTACAATTATTAGTAGGTATTACAGTAATAATTAATAAATATTTTAATTGGGAAGATTATTGTGAAGTTTTCAGAGGTGAAATTAATAATGAAATTAAAATTTGGAGTTTATTAGGATTAATTATTAAAGGTGATAGTAAATCAATTGAATTATTATTTGAAATATTAAATCAATTAACATTTAAACAAGTTTTGAAAACAATTTCAATAATATTTACAATTATTAATAATGATGATGATAATAATGATATTAAGGATATTGATGAAAGTTTAATAAGTATTTATAGAAAGCAAAAATCAACATTAATGATTAGAAATAATAATAAATTATCAATAAGTAATTTAATAATTAGAAATATTTGGAAACAAAAAGTTTTAGAAATTTGTTTACAAAGAAAAGATAATAATGAAGTTATTTTACCATTAATTTTAACTTATTTACCTGAAGAATTATATAAATCTCATTTAAAAGATTTATTACCTGGATTAATTAATACAATTACTAATAATGAAGATTCAAGTATTATTAACTCAATTACTATAATTATTAATAATATACTTAATGAACAATCAAATTCAAGTAAATTACTTATTAAACCATATATTGAAACAATTATTAATAATTGTATTAAAATTATCAAAAAATATGAAAATAAAGAATTAAAGATTAATTCATTAAAATATTTAAAATTAATGACATTATTTGAAACACCATTAATTATTCCATATAAGAGAACTGTTCTTAATATTAGTAATTTAATGTTAAGTGATAAATCAAGAGATGTACGTATGAATGCAGTTTCAGTTATTCAATCATGGGAAAGTATCTAACATTTATTTATGCATGTATAACTAACTTTACGTAATCCATAATAATATTTTCTTAAAAATTTACAAAATTTGCGAAATTCGTTGATTCTTTCCAAATGTTTTAATTTCAATTCCCCTCAATCTTATTTGCTAGAGAGATATTGTAGAGTTTTACTTAACAAAGACACAATGATGTTAGGTAGAGGAACCAATAGTAAATTAATCAAAGGTATTAGAACTTTTACTAATATTTTACCACGTTTAAATATTACAAATACAATTACTTCAAATAGTAAAATTGAAGGTAGTTTTAAAGATTTACCAAATCCAAGAGATTTACCAAGACCTGATTTTAAGGAATTAAATGTACCATTATATAATCCAAAGGAAAAATATAAAGTTCAAACTGAGGAATTACATAAATTTGGTACATATATTATGGGATGTTTACCAAAATTTGTTCAACAATTTAGTGTTTGGAAAGATGAATTAATAATTTATACATCACCATCAGGTTTAATTCCATTATCAACATTTTTAAAAGATCATACATCATCACAATTTAAGGCATGTATGGATGTTACAGCTGCAGATTATCCAAATAGAACAAATAGATTTGATGTTGTTTATGATTTATTAAGTGTTAGATTTAATTCAAGAATTAGAATTAAAACTTATACAAGTGAAGTTAGACCAGTTCCATCACTTGTACCATTATATCCAGGTACTAATTGGTTTGAAAGAGAAACTTATGATATGTATGGTATATTCTTTGAAGGTCATCCAGATTTAAGAAGAATTTTAACAGATTATGGATTTGAAGGTTATCCATTAAGAAAAGATTTCCCAACAACTGGTTATACAGAAGTTAGATATGATTCTGAAAAGAGAAGAATTGTTTATGAACCTTTAGAATTAACTCAAGCTTGGAGAAATTTTTCAGTTGGTTCATCAGTTTATGATCAAGTTGGTGAAGGAATTGATTCAACTCCAAATGAATTTAAATTACCTGAACCTGTATTAGATGAAAAAATTGATGAAACTAAAAAATAATTTTTAATTAATTAATTTATTATCAATTTAAATTTATATATACTTTTTTTTTATATTATTTATTCAATTATATTATCCTACTTATTATTATAAATATTCTATTTCCTATTATCATCATAGATAAATAGAAAATGTAAAATATAAAATATTACGTAATATAATCGACCCGTCGAATTTGTAAATACAATAGTCGCGTCTGTAGTGAATATATGCTTACGTAATAATGATATTGTATAATATAAAATTAAAAATTAAAAATTAAAAATTAAAATTAAAAATAAAATTAAAATTATCGCATTTAATTAATTAATAAACTAAATTAATAAATAGAAGGAAATTAAAATGCATCGCTTATTATGTTATCATTATCACCGATTGTTATTATGCATGTTAATTATTGTAATTTATTGTAATTTATTATAATTTATTAAAATTTATTATAATATTTTCTATATAGAAGACTAGACTTTGTTTAATTGTTCTATACTATATATTATTTTGATTCATTGTTATTATCACATGGGCAGTGTTAATTCATACCTTTGAAATAAATATATAATTGACACTTAATCAGACCATATGATAATACCGTATTTAATCATATATAACCTAATTAAATATATTAACAGTGAAATAGAAGGAAAAAAAATAAAGTATTATGTATATATGTCAATTAAACGATTATAATATATTACTCTATTATATATACCTTTGAAACCCAAATTGATTTAACCCCTAAATGTAAGTAATATTTATAGCTTACACTTACATTTTATCAAATTATTAACGTTGGATAGCATAGCAACAGTCTATCAATAACTTTCTATAATCGGGACATTACTATTATGCTATCTTATCTGTTTTACAAAGAGCAATTAAATTTCCTTAACTCTACACACTTTTCATCTAGTTTTAGTAAATAAATAAATTACTGCATACATATAGACACATAAAATGCATTAAATAACTTCATCCTTATTTAAATAATTAATGAATCTCCGTATATATATATATTATATATTTAATATCAGATCTGAATGAACTTCTAAGATAAGATAGAAGGAAAGGACGATAGACCCCCTAAAGATAGCTGAGCCGTTTTCGGGTATAAGAATTATTCCTCTGAATTACGTAACCCATATATCCCGGTGGAAATACCTATTTGGGTAATACTGACATAATATTGTTAATAACATTGTAATTTCCAATTTGATTCAATCACTAAGGTTATATTTATTAATCACCTGGTCCAATTATAAATATAGGATATTATTATATACTTAATTAATTAACTAATTAATTATCTAAATTAATACACATTCTCTATTTATACATTATATATTACACCACATCTAATTATAATTATAATTATAATTATAAATCTACCCGAGTTTATCGCAATCGTGAAAAATGTTTAAGATCATTAAAATAGCTTAAATTATTTAGTTTAATATATCTTTGAGATTATTCGTACGTTGTGGATGATATGAAGTTTCTTTAACGTTTGTATCCTCTTTGACTTCTTCCTTAATATCATCATCATCATCATTACCATCATTATTATCATCACTATTTTCAATACTTTCGTTATCTCTATTAATATTAATCTTAATTTTATTATTCTCATTTATAATATATGGACTAATTTTCCTCCATCTAAATTGACATGCATGTAATGTTCTATCACTAAATCTTATTGCAATATCTTTCCAACTTAATGATTTATTCTTTTTTAAATCATATAATAATAAATCTTCCTCTTCTGACCATAATTTATATTTCCTCTTTAATTGAATATTATTTGAATTGTTCATTAAACTCATATTATTATAATTATTAATATTAAAATCATTTGATATAAATTGATTTGGTGAATAATATTGTAAATTATATTGATATTGTGGTTGTATTTGTTGTATTTGTTGTATTTGCTGTGCATGCACCTGTGCTTGTGCTTGTGCTTGTGCTTGCTGTTGTTGAAATTGTAATTGCATTTGATACTGTTGTTGATATTGATACTGATATTGTTGTTGTTGTTGTTGTTGTTGATACTGTTGTTGATATTGTTGTTGGAATTGTTGTTGTTGTTGTTGTTGTTGCTGTTGAAACTGAAATTGATGAAATTGATATTCTTGTTGTTGTTGAAGTGAATGAGAATTATGATATTGTTGTTGTTGATACATTAAATATTCATCAGATCTATCATAATTGGGTATATATGGTGATAGATAATTATTATTTGTATTATTATTTGAGTTCGTATTAGAATTCGTATTAGAATTCGTATTAGAATTTAAATTATTATCATCCCTTTGAATAAAATTTGATAATTGATTATCATATTGAAATTTTATATTTGAATTAGTTGAATTATTATTAATATTTGGACTATTTATTGAATTATTTTCATTATTAAATTGTGTTGTGTATGGTAGTGGTGGTAATGAAATATTTGTGAAATTTGGAATATTATTTGAATTATTATTTAAACTATTTAAATCATTATTAATATTATTATTATTATTACTGCTATTATTAATGCTGTTATTACAATTCCCTATAAATGGTGACATGATTAAATCGTTAATGATTGATGTATGTATATATATCTATATATATTGAAGTAATAGAATGATCGATACTTTGAATAATAGTTATATATATAGTAGGGGGGTTAAGGAGAGAAGCCTTTATTGAATCTATTTTAACGATTGATTTATGGGGAAATTATAGATGAATTAAATAGAAAGAAGAAAATAATAGATCATATTATAATCATAATTATAATATACATAAGGGTGTTTATATAACTTTTATTGTCAATTGGTAAAGTAGTTAAATTATAAGTAGGAATGAAAAATCAAGTTAATGACATGACGGTTACGTTTAAATGATAATTTTCCCTGCAGCAGCTGATGAGTTAACCAAGAATTCCTATGCATCAAAGTCTCTTGCATAAAATGTATCAACAATGTATAGAAATTTTTTATTTTCTATATAATAAATTATGGGAATTACTAATAGACCGAAATATTATATAAGTTTATACCGGAAATGGTAATATTCCAAGATCTACAACAATGTAAAGATTCCGTTTAGCTTCGGTATTTAGTGTTAATTCAGTGGTATGATGGACATTTTTAATGGAAGTGGCGCAGTTAAATTTTTTTAAATTTTAAATTTTAAATTTTAATCTTTTTCGCCTATATTTTCCCTTATATAACTATTATTTAATAGTGATGATGATGATGATGATGATGATTGATGGTATATAATTAATGATGTTATTAATATCATTATGATATCATGTGTAAGAGTCTTGGATAACGTATTTAATAGATCTCTAGTAACGGTTCTTATTTTTATTATAATATATTTTTCTTTCATTTTACTCTATTTTAATTATATATGACAATAATTTTACCTAATTTATACTACATTTTTTATTCTTATGTAATATTATTAACTATTAATTATTATTAAACTTCTAGATCTTTAGATCTACTTTGTTTATTAACTAACTAATTGTATTATCCCGATACAATATTTTAAGCTCTAAAAGTCAACCCCTTTAAAAAATATATCCTTATTTTATTGCCATTCGTTGGGTACATAAATAATTTTTGATTTTTAGTTTTTTTTTCTCACCCCTTTAAATTTCTAGTCTAGTCAAAATTTCGGGGTTTAGTTTATTTTTAGTATAAGGCATATAAATATATTCATTTAAATAGAGAAAGTAAAACTGTACCTACCATTGTAATCATTAAAAAGAAATTCCCTTCTTAATACTAATATATTCTCTATTTTAAAAAATTGGTCACGTGATCCGCGCACAACCTAAAAAACCATGATTAAAGGTTGATATAATTGCCTCTTTAGCTTAGTGGTAGAGCGTTGCACTTGTAATGCAGAGGTCGCTAGTTCAATTCTGGCAAGTGGCATTTATTTTTTTTTTATTCTCACTATATTAATTAAATGAACTAAATATTAAATAATAGAAGAAATTCTTTATAAATAGACTTCTTCTACACTTAAATTGAAATGGGGATGGTTTTAATTGCTTTTATAGATGGATAATTACTTATAATTTTAATATCAATAGATAACCATGGATACAGTATATTTTATCTATTTCCTAATTCATATACCAATTACATTGTTAATGGATTCAACATTTGTAATTCCAATTAAATATCAATTAAATATTCAAAGAAAATTATCTGAATTTCATATTGAACAAAATAAAGATTTTTTAGCAATTGAAACTCCATTATGGATTCAAATTTTCATATTATTTGAACTTATATTTCAAGTACCAATTTTCTTTTATGCAATTTATCATTATTTAACAAATAATAAATCTTTTAATTATAAAAGTTGGATTTATTTAACAATTTATGGTTTTAATGCAGGTTTTACAACATTAATTTGTTTTATTTATGTTATTTTAAAAGGTAATAATTATGGACTTAATAATAAAGAAATAATTAATTTATTAAGTTTATATACTCCAACAATGTTATTACCATTTTATATGATGATTGATTTCTCAAAGAGAATTAATAATCAATTAAATATCATTAATATTAATTTAAAAAAAAAGACTATATAACTTATATAAATTTAATTAGAATATTTAGCTAATAATTCATCAACTAATTCAATATATTTAGTTTCTGCTTCTTCTTGTGACATACCCTTTAATTTATCCCATGATTCCCATTTATATTTACCTTTAAAATCAAACATACCAGGTTTTGTAGTTTCATTATCACCAACAGTTGCTTGTTTATATAAACCATATAATTTTAATAATTCATCATCTGATGGTCTAGTTGGTAAATTAGAGATTGCTTCAGCCTTTTGTGTAAATGTTTCAGAAACCATTGTATAGTTGTCTTAGGAAGAAGTAACATTGTATATATACTTTGATTGATCATCATGGTATAAATTCTGAGCGAGTAAGTCCCCGTTTCTGACGTGTTGTTTTTCTGTCAATGTTATTGATATTTCTGCATGTTTTTTCTTTTTTCTTTTTGATTTGGTTGATTTTAGTTGAAGTTGTAACAGGTGAAGATGGGTTCAGTACATTCTAAGAGGAATTTATTATTGGCAATTGGTGTTATTTTCCATTTGGTTTATTTATGGTCAATTTTCGATATTTATTTCGTTTCTCCATTAGTTCATGGAATGGATCAACATTTATCAATTATTAATAATCCACCTGCAAAGAGATTATTTTTAATTGTTGGTGATGGTCAAAGAGCTGATAAAACTTTAGGTTTAATTGAAAATCCGAAAACTGGTGAATTGGAATATTTAGCTCCATTTCTTAGATCAATTATTTTAAATAATGGTACTTATGGATTATCTCATACTAGAATGCCAACAGAATCACGTCCTGGTCATGTTGCAATGATTGCAGGTTTTTATGAAGATGTTAGTGCAGTTACAAAAGGTTGGAAAGAAAATCCTGTTGATTTTGATTCAGTTTTTAATCAATCAAGTCATACTTATTCATTTGGTTCTCCTGATATTTTACCAATGTTTAAACAAGGTGCAATTGATGGTAAAGTTGATATTTGGATGTATGGTCATGAATTTGAAGATTTTACAACAAATTCAATTGAATTAGATAAATATGTTTTCAATCATATTTATCAATTATTTGATAATTCAACAAAGGATGAATCTTTAAATGAACAAATTAGACAAGATGGTAATATTTTCTTTTTACATTTATTAGGTACTGATACTGCAGGTCATAGTTATAGACCTTATTCTTCTGAATATTATGATAATATTAAATATACTGATTATGAAATTTCTAAATTAGTTGATAAAGTTAATGAATTTTTCAATGATGAAGAAAGTGTATTTATTTTTACAGCAGATCATGGTATGAGTGATTTTGGTTCTCATGGTGATGGTCATCCAAATAATACTAGAACTCCATTTATTTGTTGGGGTAAAGGTTGTAATAAACCAAAATATATTAATCCAAATGAAAATCAATTTCTTATTGGTAATGATGAATTTGAAAAAAATGAAATGTTAAATTGGAATTTAGATAATATTCAAAGAAATGATATAAAACAAGCAGATATTGCACCATTAATGAGTTATTTAATTGGTCTTAATTATCCAATGAATAATGTTGGTGAATTACCATTATCTTTTATTGATGATTCAGAAATTAATAAAATTAATGGTTTATATTATAATTCATTAAGTTTATTAGAACAATATATTGTTAAATTAAATGAAGTTAAATCAAATCAAATTAATTTTAAAAATTTCCCACATTTTGAGAAAAAATCAATTGAAAATTATAAAAATGAAATTAAATTATTAATTAAATCAATGGAAAATTTACAAGGTAATGAATTAATGGAAGTTGAAAGGGAAACAATTAAATTAATTGAAACTTTTAATGGACAAATTATTAAAGGTATGGATTATTTACAAAAATATAATTGGTTAATGATTAGAACTGTTGTTACATTAGGTTTTATTGGATGGATTATTTATTCATTTACAATTTTTTTACAATTATTTATAATTCCAAATGATAAATTAACAAATTTAACAAATGATACATCAATTTTTACTAAATTATTCTTTATTTCATTAGGTTCATCAATTTCATATTTATTTTATTTCCAAAATTTACCAATTGATTATCAAATTTATTTAATTTTCCCAATTTTCTTTTGGTATGAAATTTTTAAATATAAAAATGATATTAAATTAGGTATTAATATTTTTTGTCAAGGATTAAGTTTAATTATTAGATTATTATTAATTATTTGTACAATATTATTTTTCTTATCAATTGCAATTGGATTTGAGAATCGTGAAAATTTTAGTTATATTTATATTATTTTATCAATATTATATCCAATATTAATTTTCAAAGGTAAAATTTTCCAAAATTTAAAGAATATAAGTTTATCAATTAGTTGGTTTATTACATGTTTATTATTAAGTATTTTCCCAATTCAAAATCCAGTTAAAGTTGAATCAATTAATATGATTATTTGTTCAGGTATTTTAATGACAATTATTGGTATTATTGGATATTCATTATTAAAGGATAAAATGAATAATTTAACTAAAAAACTTATTCAATTACAAATAGTTTTCATAATAATTTCAATTTATTCAACAATTAAATCAGTTGTTTCATTAACCAAAAGAGAAGGATTACCAATTGATTCACAAATTATTGGATGGATTATATTAACAATATCATTTTTAATTCCAATTATTGGACATTCAATTAATGTTAATAGAGATTATCAAATTAGATTTTTGATTATATTTTTAACAATGAGTCCAACATTTATAATTTTAAGTATATCATTTGAAGGATTTTTTTATATATTATATTCAATTATGATTTTTAATTGGATTGAAATTGAATCAACAATTAATTCAAAAAGAGGTAGTAATTTAAAATTATTAAGAATTGCATTATTAGGATTTTTCAATATTCAAATTGCATTTTTCGGTACAGGTAATATTTCATCAATTTCAACATTTTCATTAGATTCAGTTTATAGATTATTACCAATTTTTGATCCATTCCCAATGGGAGCATTATTAATGTTAAAATTAATTATACCATATGCATTATTAAGTACAGGATTAGGATTAGTTAATTTAAAATCAGGATTTAAAAAATATAGTATAAGTAGTTTAATTATTTCATTATGTGATTTACTTTCATTATGGTTTTTCTATATGGTTAAATGTGAAGGATCATGGTTAGATATTGGAGTTAGTATAAGTAATTATTGTTTAGCAATTTTTGGTGCATTATTTATTGTAATTGTTGAAATTGGTAGTGGAATTGTTTTATTAGGTGTTGAAGTTGATAATGTAAAGGAAAAGGAAAAAGAAAATTAGAACATATTTATTTACATATATATATATATATATCATTTTATATAACATTTTTAGATAAAAAATCTCTTTCAGATTGATTAATTTCCCAATTATCAATATTATTATTATTATTAATCCAATCAATAAGAGAATTTAAAGCCCAATTTTCAATTAAATCTAAATTTAATTGATGATTTGTTAAACTATTTGAATTTGAGAAATTATTATCATTTAATTTTAACCATAATGAAGAACAAGAACCACTTGAATTTTCAATTTCTTTATGATTTAATGGACATCTACATCTACAACCTGAAGCACCTAAATTATCAATTATAAAAGGATTTTTAATTGGTGGATCAATTTTTGACATATAGATTTCATCTTGTGGTAAAACTTGATGTTTAAATTTTTCACTTGGAATATAAGGTAATTGATTTGGTGAATTATATGGACAATGACCAATAGTTGAATGTTTATAACCAATATCTCTAAAATAATGAATTTCAGATAAATTTAAAAACATACCAGCTGCAAGTGAATGAACTGGTGCATCACCCCAACGTTCAGTAAAGAAACCATTTGAATTTTCTAAAAATTTATAATAATTTTTATATTGAGGTGAATTAAATAAATCATTTGAAGCAATTTCAAAATTTGACCAAAAATGACATAAATTATAAGATTTATCATTAAATTTTTCATCAATTGAATTTGGTAATAAATTTGAATAATTTATAATAATTTTATTTAATTTGGATAATAATTTTGAAGGTATTGAAGAATTATCAGATTTATTTATAATTAATTTTGCATAATTTAATTTTGTTAATTTAATTAATTTTTCAAAGAAATCATCTAAATTTTTAACATCAATATAATTATTTTCATTTTTACCTTTAAAAAATTTTAAATTTTTTGAAAATAATGACCAAGTATCAGGTAATTTAATATTATTTTCAATTATAAATTTATTTGTTAATTTAAATAAATTTGGAACAGTATTAATTAATTCTTTAATTGTAATTGTAAAACCATATTTTTTATTATTTTTTTTCATTTCAAGGAATGGATCATAAGTTAAATCACAATAAAATTCAACATCAGGTTCAACTCTCCAATAAAATTCTAAATTTTTTATAAGTGGATGTTCGAAAAAGAAACCTGAATAAAATCTACACATTTTATGATAACTTTTCATATTACCATACATTATACCTCTATCACCTTGATTTTCAATAACTTCATTAAAAAAATTTGAATTTTCTAAATTATTTGAAAAATTCCAATTAATTGAATCAATTAAACCAAAATAAATTTCACCACTTGAAACTTCTTCAACTCTAATTTTAAATTCATCATTAAAAGGTTCATCATTAAGAAATATCCAAGGATAATTAAACCATTGATTAAATCTACGTTCTAATGAACGCATACTTAAAATAACACCATCAATTTCACTATTTCTAGCTAAAATTACAAAAGCAGCATTTAATCTTTTATTTTTTGAACTTTCAATTAAAGGATCTCTACAACCATATTGGAAAACATCATCATTTAATGATGAAAAAGATCTTTCACTAATTGGGAATTTTGTAGTAATTTTATTTGAATGAAATAAATCATCGAATAAAGTATTATTATTATTGTATAAATTATTAAAATCTGAATAATTAATTAATTTTGGATGATAATGATGATTATTTAATAAATTTTTATAAAAGAATAAAGATATGATTGGTAATGATAATAATATTAGTAAATGATAAGAATATTTTAATAACCATCTACGTATTCGAATTAATATTATCATTGTTTGTTTGTTTATTAAAAAAAGAAGGTATAGTGTATAGTGTGTATATTAGTATAAAAAATTTAAAATTTGATATATAAACGTTGAGAATTTCCGTTTATTTTGTATATTTTATATATATATATGTGCATTCTTTTTTTAATAAATTAAAAGAATAATGAATAAATTACCTAATAATATAAGATATAAATTAATTAATAAAAATATTAATACATTAATAAAATGTAATAAAAGGATAATTAATAATAAAAAAGATAAATATGATATAATTAAAGAATTTAATAATAAAATACCTAAAATTGGTATAACGAATGAAAAAATAAGGAAATTTAATAAAGGTATAAAGAATGGAAATGATGATAGTGAAATATTTAGTAAATGGGTTAATTATAATAGAGATAAAGGATTTGAAGGGGAGAATAATAGTATTATTAATGATAATAATAATAATAATAATAATAAGATATATGATGATAAAAAAGAATATATTGTTAAAGGTATTGAAGATAATATTATAAAAGATATTAAAAAGATGATTAATAAAGATATTGAAATTGAAATTGAAATTAAGATAAAAGCAGAGGATAATAATATAATAAGTGATAAAATGATTATAGATAGAATTCTGAATAGTAATAGTAATATTAATAATATTAACAATATTATAAATGATATTAAAAAGTTAAAGAGAGTGAAGAGAGATGTTGATTACATAATCAGAGAATTAGCTAAGAAATTAATTAAAAATGGAGATGGTAAAAATGCTATTAATTTATTACGTAATGTCACGTGACTGTCACGTGATCTATTACTCACGTGATCATATTACGTAATTGTCACGTGATATAGATTTGTCATGTGATCGTTACTCACGTGACTTATTATTACGTAATTATTATATTAGGATATAATACAACATATATCCGACAAATATAATAAATAAAAATAAATTTCTCCACAAAAGGCGGTTCCGTTTACGGGTTTTTCATATTATATTAATATTATCCAATAGTATTATACCTTTTAATAATTTATATAATTTATATTATATTATTAATGTTTATTTATTTCTTTGTCTTTTTAATTATTTCTATTTTATCTTTTCTTTCTTATTAACAAACTTCACTCTATATACATAACATAACATAATGACAATGAAATTATTAACTTTTACAAGATCATTAGCAACTCAATCAAATAAATTACCAAATATTAAAACTTTTAAAATTTATAGATGGAATCCTGATACACCTGAAATTAAACCTTTAATGAAAACTTATAAATTAGATTTAAATGAAACTGGTCCAATGGTTTTAGATGCTTTATTAAAAATTAAAAATGAACAAGATCCAACTTTAACTTTAAGAAGATCTTGTAGAGAAGGTATTTGTGGTTCTTGTGCAATGAATATTGGTGGTAGAAATACTTTAGCTTGTCTTTGTAAAATTGATACTGATTCAAAGAAAGATTTAAAAATTTATCCATTACCTCATATGTATATAGTTAGAGATTTAGTACCTGATTTAACTCATTTTTATAAACAATATAAATCAATTAAACCATATTTACAAATTGATGAATCTAAATTACCTGAAAGAGAAAATATTCAATCTGTTGAAGATAGAGCAAAATTAGATGGTCTTTATGAATGTATCCTTTGTGCTTGTTGTTCAACTTCTTGTCCTTCTTATTGGTGGAATCAACAAGAATATTTAGGTCCAGCAGTTTTAATGCAAGCTTATAGATGGATGATTGATTCAAGAGATACTGCAACAAATTTAAGAAAACAAATGTTACAAAATTCAATGTCTTTATATAGATGTCATACAATTATGAATTGTTCAAAAACTTGTCCAAAAGGTTTAAATCCAGGTGGTGCAATTGCTGAAATTAAAAAATCAATGGCTTTTGACTAGGTACGGAGTATTATTATACAAAAGTACGTAAGTACTTTTGTATATATATATATATACGTAGTACCACCCTTATATACGCTTATATATTTATTATCCTTTTTTATTATTATTCCTCCTTCTTATAACCATGTTTCAAATATATAATTATCTTTATAATAATTATAATAATAATTTCACTAATTATATTATATCCACCAATTCATTACAATTTACTTACATTATTGACCCCCATTATTATATTATATTCACAATTAAAGATCATCCATCTTATAATTGTAAAACATTATTTTTTAAACCTCACTTTAATTCAAATTTAAATTTAAATATTAAATTACTTAAACAAAAATTATCTATAAATAATATTGATAATATATCATTTGAATTTAATACATTTTATATTCATCCTTGTCAATTTAATAAACTTAATCCTCAATTAATTGATTGGATAAATATTTGTTTAATTTCACTTAATGTCATTCCCTCAATTGAAAACTAAAATAATTACAAATTCTAATAAATTATCAAATTTATTAGCAATTTATTCATCAAATGATTCAACACCACAAATCCAATTAGAATTACAATCACAAATTGAAAATCAATTATCTAATCTTTCATCATTAATTAATGATTTATCAAGATTAATTGATTTAAATGATAATATTAAATTTAATCAATTACAAAGATTTAAAGATGAATTAAAACGTAATAGACAAGATTTTCAAAGAATAAGTAATGATCTTCAAAGGAAAAATTTACTTAATAATAATAATAATAATAATAATAATATATCATCTACAGAAGAAGATTCAAATATAGATAATACTTTTGATAATTATTTACTTGATGAACAATTACGTGTTAATAATCAACATTCAATAGTTGATTCACTAATTAATCAAGTAATTAATACAAGGGATGAAATACTTAGACAAGATTCCCTATTATCTAATATATCAAACAATTTATCAAATTCAATATCATCAATTCCAATGTTAAACAACTTATTAAATAAAATTAATGCTCGTCAAAGAAAATCTGCTTTTATAATTTCAACAATTATTGTAATTTGTCTTATTATCCTTTGGTTTAGTTTATAATATATATATATATATATATATATATATAGCAATATGTCTTCTATAGATAATCGTATACTTGAATTAGGTAAAAACTTCAATACTTCCACTGTGGAAGAAAATTTAAATAATGCATTGAAACTTATAGATGATTCTATTGAATTATCAATTAATGATGGCTCATTACCAATTTATACATTAGTTCAATTATTATCATTTACTTATCCATTATCATTCCTTATTAATCATCTAGTACCTGAATTATTTAATAAATCTTTAATTGATGAAAGACTTGTTAAATTATCAAATAATTATTCATTACAGGGGAAAATTAAACCAGGTTCAAAATTATTAACATTAGGTAAATTATTATTAATTAGAATACCAAAATTAATTGATAATTATACTTCTTTTATTAATTTAAGAAATTTTATATTAGAATCTTTATTAATTAATGATAAATTATCAATTTCTTTAGATTGGCATATAAAGAATAATATTAATATGGAAAATTATTATTTATCAAAAAAATTAAGTATTTATAATAATAATAATGGTAATATATTTATTGATTATATTTCACTTATTAATAATTTTAATACTAATTCAAATATTGATATGAAATTACTCTCTCATATTGAATCAATTATTAAAAATATTAAAAATGATAATTTATCAATAACACCACTTAATGATTATAATAAACAATTTCGTTGGATACTTAATGAAGAACAATTTAAACAACAATTATCAAATAATTTCTTTAATCAATCAATGAAAATTCAATTAATTATCTTACTTAATTGGTTATTTAATTTAAAATATGATAAATTTAATAAATTTTCATCAAATGTTTCCTTAGAGTATAATAAATTTAGGAAACCTGATATAAAATTAATATCTAATAATGAAGTATTAAATAAAATTAATTCACTTATATCACAATTACTCAAAACAATCACTCCACAATTACTTCCATTACTTTCAATTAATGAACAATCATTTACAAAGATGAAATTAAAATCTTTTAATAATACATTCCCAAAATCTAATAGAATTTCTAAACCTTTACATAAATTTACAAAACGTAATATTAAACCACCATTATTCTTAAAATCAACACTTAAAACTTCATCACCAATTAATGCAAATATTTTATTAGATAATATAAAAGATGATATTTATTTTACAAGAGGTACATACAATTCAGATCCAACATTTGATAATTATCAATCATTACTTAGATCATCTTGGAAAGGTTTTAGATGTCTTAAATCTAATAATGGTTATTTAACTACTATAAGAAAAGGCATAAATGAAGACGCGTTCACGTGATATTGCGCAACCGCCAAAATTTTTCAACACCACAGTTTCGGAGATTGATTTCGTTCACCGTTGGTTAACTTACTTATCAAATAGAATTTCCATATTTTGTAATGTTGTAATCTATTATCACTTCTTTTCTTTTCTTTTCAATATCAGCAATGTTTACAGCAACTGAGACATTACCATTTGGTTTACCAATTGATCCAAATGATATTAAATCAAATAATTTATCATCAAATTATAATTTAATTTTATCAACAATTTATTCATTATCAAATAAAATTTTCATTAATGAAGATAATACTAATTCAAATTTAATTAATTTATGGAATTTAAATGGTAAAAAAAATTTTGATAATAAATTACCAATTATTGAAAATTTCGAAAATTTACCAGATTTTGGTAATTTATTATTAGGTTATTTAAAAAATTCAACTAATGATGAAAATATTACATTATTAACAAATACTGATTCATTAATTAATTTTTCATTAAATTTAATTAATCAACCAAATAATCAATTTGAAAAATTACCATTATCAATTCAATTATCTTCAATTTCTTATGATTTTAATTCAAATTCTTATATTTCAAATTTTAATGATGTAATTGAAATTTGTAAAAATTTAAAATTACCATTACTTATTTCATCAAATGATTTTGAATATCAAATTTTTTCCATCATTTCAATAGTTTTATCAAAATTAAATATTAACAATATTCATTTATTTAATGGTTTAGAAACTAATATTACAAAATCAATTAATGGTTTATTAAATTCAAATGAAATTAATAAATTTCAAATTAATTTATTAAATGAATTAAAATCATCAATTTTAAATATTAATCCATTAAATATTATTTCATTTACTTTAGAAAAAGTTAATTCAATTTTAAGTACTAATTTTAATAATTTGCAATTTATTGGTAATTCAAATTCTTCAATTGTTAATATTCTTTTTCCAAATAATGAAAAAATTAATTCAATTATTAATGAAAATAAATTAAATGAAGCTTTTATTATTGTTAAATCACCTGTACCATTTGATTCATCATTATTTAATTCATTAATTAATTCTAATATTAAACAAATTAATGTAATTGATAATTCATTACTTAAATTAGATATTAAAGCATCATTATTTTTTAATGGATTATTTTCAATCAATATTACTGAACAATCATTAAATGATTTTATTACAAAACATACTTCTCAAATTGTTAATTCAGTTAAAAAATATAAATTTTTATTTAATGATAATTCTAAATTTATTGAATTACCATCAAAATTAACACATGCATTTTCATTAATTCAAGATGAAAATATTAAATTTGAATCAATTTATGATAATTCAATTAATGCAGGTTTATTTGAAGTTAATTTAACAATTGGTAAAGGTATTGATATAATTGAAAAATTTGATTTTATTTTAATTGAAGATATTAATATTTTAAATTCAATTAACATTATTGAAATTTTAAATAAAAATGGTGAATTATTAATTATTAATGAAGAATCAAAATTTGATGAAGATAAAATTATTGAAAAAAAATTATCAAATAAAGTTAAGAAAATTTTAATTGAAAATAAAATTAATCTTAAATTTTTAGATTTAAATTCAATTAATGAAGTTAATGAAACTAATGGTAGAACTAAATCAATTGCAATTCAATCAGCAATTTGGTCCATTAATTATCCAAATTGGGATAAACATTCAGTTGTTACAAAAATTTTACAATTTTTCGGTTCAGAAGCTGAATTATTAGCATCAGTTATTGCAGATCAAGTTGAAAATATTAAATCTAATGGATTTAAGATCATTTCTCCTAAGGAAGATTGGGCAAAATTAGAAATTGAAGAAAATGATGAACCATTCACTATTACTAGACCAACATCATTTAAACCAAATCCAAGAGAATTATTTATTGATAATGAAACTATTAAAGTTGAACCAAATGAAGAATTAGCAAAAAAATTAATTTTCAAAGAAGCTTATAATACTGAAAAATCATTAAGACCTGATCAACCATGTGAAAATTTTATTGTTAAAGTTAAAGAAAATAAGAGATTAACACCAGATGATTATAATCGTAATATTTTCCATATTGAATTTGATATTGGTACAACTGGATTAAAATATAATATTGGTGAAGCATTAGGTATTCATGGTAGAAATAATGCTGATTTAGTTGAAGAATTTATTAAAATGTATGGTAATGGAATTACAGGTGATGAATTAATTGAAGTTATTTCAAGGGATAATAATCAAATTTTTGAAATTAGAACTTTAAGACAATCATTAATTGATAATTTAGATTTATTTGGTAAACCAGGTAAAAAATTTTATGAATCATTAATTGAATTTGCAAAAAATGAAGATGAAAAAAAATTATTAGAAAAAATTATTTCACCATCAGGTGGAGAAATTTTTAAAAAATATCAAGAAATTGAATTTTATACATTTGCAGATATTTTCGAAATTTTCCCATCAGTTAGACCAAATGCACAAGAATTAGTTTCAATTATTAATCCATTAAAGAGAAGAGAATATTCAATTGCATCATCACAAAAATTACATCCAAATGAAGTTCATTTATTAATTGTTGTTGTTGATTGGATTGATAATAAAGGTCGTAAAAGATTTGGTCAATGTTCAAAATATTTATCAGATTTAAAAATTGGTGATGAATTAGTTGTTAGTGTTAAACCATCAATTATGAAATTACCACCATTAACTAAACAACCAATTATTATGGCAGGTTTAGGTACAGGATTAGCACCATTTAAAGCATTTATTGAAGAAAGACAATATCAATTACAACAAGGTAATGAAATTGGTGAAATTTATTTATATTTAGGTTCAAGACATAAAAGACAAGAATATTTATATGGTGAATATTGGGAAAATTATATTGATGCAAAAATTTTAACTCATTTAGGTGCAGCTTTTAGTAGAGATCAAATTAATAAAATTTATATTCAAGATAAAATTAGAGAAAATTTAAATGAATTAAAGGAATTAATTGTTAAAAAAGATGGTTATTTCTATTTATGTGGTCCAACATGGCCAGTTCCTGATATTAGTGCATGTTTACAAGATATTTTAGAAAGTGATGCAAATGATAGAGGTATTAAAATTGATGCAGCAAAGGCAGTTGAAGAAATGAAAGAGGATGGTAAATATGTTCTTGAAGTTTATTAAATGTGTATAGAACTGTTTAATTATACAAAATAGATTACGTAATCTTGATTATTTTTCAGTGATAAATTGGTAAAGTTTCATTAAAGTTCATAACTCAGTATTAAGTACATGATTGGATAGAGCTTAGGAGAAAGAGAGAGGGAGATTCTTAAAGTCATGATATACATTTCCGTGTATCCGTTGTGATAATAAATACAGGGCCTTTTCTTAGAGAAAAAGTTTAATACTTTAATTACTTATACTATTGTTAAGCGCACCGGAATTACTCCATTAGGGAATTATCGGAGAAAGATTTAAGAGTAATAATGGGGGGGAAACGTTAAAATTTTTCACTTTCTCCGGTAAATTATATCTGAGTCATTCGAAAAGTATTATCAAAGTTTATCAAAGATTGTTTGAATATAAATAGAGTGGCGGTAGTATCCATAATTTGTAAACTAGTATCTCTATATTTTTTTATTAAACTTCTTTTATCAAATAGTAAATGTCCGAAAAAGGTTCAGAATCTACATCCGCTAGCTTTAGTTCAAATACTAAAGATATTGAAAATAATACAACAACTTCAACAGATCAAGTAGATTTGAAACTTTCAGATGATGAAAAAAACTTGAAAATTGAAGAATTAGCAAATGCTTCATCAATTAATCAAAAGAAACTTATGTGGAAAATTGATTTATGGGTTATTCCTCCATTTTGTTTACTTTATTTCCTTGCTTTCCTTGATAGAGTTAATATCTCTAATGCTAAAGTTTATGGTATTGAACAATCACTTAATTTACATGGTAATCAATATGCAACTGCTTTAACTGTTTTCTTTGTTCCATATATTATATTTGAAGTTTTATCAAATTATTTAATTAAAATTATTAAACCTCATATGTGGTTAAGTACAATGATTTTCTTATTTGGTATGGTTACTTTATTAGTTGCTTATTCAAAAAATTTTGCAGGTTTAATCGTTACAAGATTATTTTTAGGTATTTTCGAAGCTGGTTCATTCCCTGCAATTTTCTATATAATGGCTAATTATTATACTCCAAGAGAATCATTAAGAAGAATTGCATTTTTCTTTAATTGTACTTGTCTTGCAGGTGGTTGTGCTGGTGCTTTAGCTTATAGAATTCATGATTTAGATGGTAAACATGGTTTATCATCATGGCAATGGATTTATATTATTGAAGGTGCTTTCACTATGGGTTTAGCAATTCCACTTTATTTCCTTGTTGCAGATTTCCCAGAAGAAGCAAGATTTTTAAATAATGATGAAAGAATTTTCTTAAAAAGGAAATTAGAATTTTATCAAGGTAATTCAGGTTATGAAGTTAAACAAACTTGGAAAGATGTTTTAAAAGTTTTCAAAGAACCAATGTTATATATTTGTGCATTATGTTATTTTGCATTAGTTATACCTTCATATGCTTATGCATTCTTTGCACCAAGTGTTATTCAACAATTAGGTTATACAGCAATGGAAGCTCAAAGACATTCAATTTATCCTTGGTTAGCAACAATGGGTTTATCATTAATTTTAGCAACTTCATCTGATTATTTTAAATTTAGATTACCATTTGCATTATTTGCAAGTGGTTGTTCAATTGCAGGTTTATCAATGGTTTATGGATGTAATAATGCAAATGCAAGATATGCAGGTTGTTTCTTAACTGCAATGGGATTATATTCTTGTATGCCAATTTTAATTTGTTGGATGTCACTTAATTTTTCAGGTCATACTAGAAAATCAGTTGGTACAGCTTTCGTTATTGGTTTTGGTAATATTGGTGGTATTATATCAGCTTTCCTTTTCCCAAATAAGGATGCTCCAAGATATAAAACTGGATTTGGTACTTGTATTGGATTTGCTTGTTTAGCATTTGCCTTATTAATTGCTTATTTTGGTTATGTTAGATATTTAAATCATATTAAACAAAAGGATAGTTATAAACAAAAATGGAATGAATCTGATGAAAGATCAAAAATTATTAGTGGTGATCTTAATCCTGATTTTAAATATTGGTATTAATTATTAAATATTAATATTTCTCTCCTCTACTCTACTTTCACTTTTTTTAATGCTTAATTTCTTGATCAAACCTTTTCTAATTATTATCTTATGATTACCTCTATAATATTTTATAATACATTTTTTTAATATGAATTAATTTATGTATGCCCATATAACATGAAAAATAAAGATTTTCAGAAAATATTCATTGATATGTCCTAATTGGGAAATATCACTCTTTAATCTGCTATCATTTATCAAAATTATCATGTTAAAACATTAATCTATTCATGCATGTGTTTGAATCAGATTTTGATACATGTATCAATTAATTGTTTCATCTAATCTCTAAACAACCAATGTTAATTATCGTATCTTTGCTATTTAATTTATCTATAAAAAGGAAGGTTAAACACTTTGTAAATTTGTAATTTTCTTATTATAAAATCTATTTTTTCTTAACAACAGTAACAACAAAATGCAATTAACAAATTTATTATATTTAACATTATCATCACTTTCATTAACTAAAGCACAAGATTTACCTGATGATTGTTTCCAAATTGTTACAGTTACAAAACATTTTGAAGGTTTAAGTCCAACAACTTTATTAAATGGTGATAAAACTTATGTTACAACTGAAATTAATATTGTTGCTCAAAGTGTTTCAGTTTGTGAACAATTTTTAGAAGATGAAGGTTTAGTCACAACTAAATATGTTACAGTTCCTTCTGAAACTATTTATAGTACCGTTACTTCATGTCATGAATTAAATGGTATTGCTAAGAGAGATTGTCTTGCAGGTAAAACAACTTTAGCAACTTCAACTAAATAAATTTATTTTTAACTTATTTATTTATTTACTCAATATTTATATCAAGTAATTTAAATAGTTCAACTTTACTTAATCCATTACCCAATAAACCAATTGCAGATTTTGCATCTTTATCAATAACTGCTTTCATTAATTCTTTCTTTTTATCTTGTAATTCTTTAATTCTAATTTCAATTGTATCATTAATGAAAAATTCATAAACGTCAACATTATTTAATTGTCCAATTCTATAACATCTATCAATTGCTTGTGATCCAATTGCAGGATTCCAAAATGGTTCATATAATATAACTCTTGAACATGATGTAATATTTAATCCATATGCACCACATTTAAGTGATAATAATAAAACATGAACTGTTGCATCATTTTTAATTTTATTCAATGATTCATCCTTTGATTTTTTATCCATTGTTCCATCATATTGTACAAATTTAATATTATTCTTAAATAATATTTGAGATAAGATTTTAAGCATTGATGTAAATTCTGAGAAAATGATTGTCTTACGTGGTGTTTCTTTATTATCTTTTTTCAAAATATTTAAAATTCTTTGAATCTTAATTGCATGTAATGAAGGAGTTGTTGTTGATGGGGTATCATTTATTTCATTTATATTGTTATTAGTATCATTATTATTTTCTTTTTTGGCAATTGTCATTTGTTTCATTGAATTTAGTATATCATTAATATCATCATCGATCAATACATCATTAAGTTTATCATTATTCATTGAAATATTGGGAATTCCCTTAGTTATTTCCTTTGTAAATGAATCTTCATCTTCATTACTATCATTAATAAGATTTGAATCAGATTTAAGATTAAACAGTAATTCCCAATGACAACATAATTGTCTTAATCTTAATAAATAAGTGAAAACACTCATATAGTCTAAATTAATATTTGAATTATTGATTAATTTACCCTTATTAAATTCATCAATTGAAAAATCATTACCAATTATATTTTTAATAATTTTCAGTTTAAGTTTCTTATATAGATTTGATTCAAATGGTGTAAAATCTAATAATTCGGTATGAATATTCTTTGTCACTGTGAGAACATTATTTTCAATTAAAATTGATTTAGTCCTTCTAATCATAAATTTATCAAGTATTTTATGTAAAATTGTTAATGCATTAGTTATATCATTTGAATTTTTAGAAGTTAATTGACTTTGTATTTTCAAATTCCATAAGTTAAAATTTTCATATTTATTTACTTTAAGGAAACTTAATAATGAATATAATTCATTAATCTTATTTTGTATTGGTGTACCAGTTAAACACCATCTTCTTGTTGATTCAATATCGGTACATGCAGAATAAGCCTTAGTATCTCTATTCTTAATAGTATGAGCTTCATCCAATACAATTCTTCTAAATGGATAATTTTTATTATACAAAGGAGAAGTATTCTTTTTACCATGATCAGATGACAGTGTTTGATATGAAGTGACAACAACATCATAATTATGAACAATTTCCACATTATTTGGACGTTTTGGACCATGATATGATAAAACTTTTAAATACGGTGCCTTTGAATCTAATTCAGAACACCATTGAGTAACTAATGAAGCTGGACATACAATTAATGTTGTCTTTAAAGTTGATTTCTTCTTTGGTTGATTTGATAATATAAGTGAAATTATTTGAATTGTTTTACCTAATCCCATATCATCAGCTAATATACCACCTTTATTGAAAAATGAATCTGCATTATTATTTAATTCATCATTAACTATATTATATTCATTTAAATAATCTCTCTTTATAGGTTTAACCTTTTCACGATGTAATAGGAATTTTATACCTGATACTTGATGATCCAATAAATCAACTGTTAATCCTTCAACTTTCCTATCACTAGGTAAGACGGTAATTTTCTTATATTCTTTAGGTTTGAGTAATTCATTGATTAAATCTTTACTGTCTTTATCCTCTGATTGATCATCATTTCTGATTACTAAAGCTGTCGATTGTTGTTGATAAATGGGAGGTGCAGATGGTGGTAATATGGGTACTGGAACTGGTTTATTAGCATATTTAACAAAAGCATTCTGTTTATTCCATTCGGTTCTCTTAGCAGACCATAATTTCGACTTGACCGGTATCAAAGCATTGCTACCATCATTCATCTTTGTCTAACAGAAACAACTTGGTGTAATAGAACCCCTAAAATAAAATAAATTGATCTAACATAAAGAAAGACGCGCTAATTGAGAAAAAACGAAAAACGGCTTTTTAGTGCGAGTTGTGAAGAAAGTTAAAAATCGACAAATTTGTAAGTTTTTCTTCTGACTTTTTTCACTACTTAACAGTAGGTATAGGTGTCTACTTTGATTATAATACACTGCTATAGCAATGGCTTCCACTACTCCATTTGTGCTGCAGTTGGATGAGATTGACCGCTATCTACGCTTGAGAGGGTTACAACAAACTCAGAGTCAAATGGTATCTCTGGGTGCTAGTAATATCAATAATAATTCAAACTTGAATATCAATAATAATATCAGTGTTAAAAAACATAATGGTCCTCTTAATTACACAAATGATCAACGTAGATATAATAACAACAAGTCGTATAACAGTCTACAGAATATACAGAATGTACAAAACGTCCAGAATGTACAAAGTGTACCTAACTCTAATATATTAGAATCTTTCCTATACCAACAACTTTCAAATAATCAACAACAGACCCAGCAACAACAACAACAACAACAACAATTACATCCAAATCCACAACCTCAGGTTGCAGTTTCTTCATTACTCGATCGTTCATACCCTTATTCTCCATATTATACTAATTTCCCAACTTCAACTACACCATTTACCGAACCTAATAATTCAGATTTAATCAATCCTTCAAATTTATTACCAGTTTTCAATAGATCACAATCAACACCTCAAATATTAACATCTAATTCAACTTCTATATCAATACCTGAACCAATGGGTAAAATATCATCATTACAACCATTAAATGTTCAATCATTAGTTGAATCTGCAAATAGTACAACAAATGATTTAATTAGTGTTACAACTCCAACTGATAGTATTCAAAGACCAAATTCTTCTCATACTTCAATTAATTCAAGTTTAATCGTTAAGGATAATTCTATAATAAATGATATATTGGATTCTAAAAGTATTATAAATGATTGTAATACAAGTACAAATAACACAATTAATGATAATGATAACGAAACTGAGATTTCAAATAATACTAACAATAATGATAATGAAAACACCAATGATAACAATAATAATAATATCAAATTAATTGATCCTTTGGAATCTATTTGGAAGCGTACAAAAGATGCAAATCAAGCATTACATGATGCATTTAAATCAAAAGTTAATAACCTTAATGATAACTCAATTGAAAATATTAATAGGGTTAAATTACAAGAAACTGGTTTATATGGTACTTATTTTAGTTAATAGTATTATATTGCATTACACTCATTTATCAACTAACTCACACACTCATTTATTCATTCACTTTGATGTATAATACTAGATACACACTTTTATCTGCTCCTTTCTTAGACATTTATTTTTTTTTTTTCATATTTCAAGATACCACTTACTTCCTCTTCCATTCATTAATAGACAATTGTATTTTTCTTTTAATTTAAACTAAAAACGAAAACCTGTTTCATTATTATTAATAATATATATAAAAATATATATAAAAATGTATATATAAAAAAAGCCATTTAATTTAATTAACTATTTATTCTCTGATGCAACTTGCCATGCAGGAATTGATGTATTGTTTTTCTGTGATGAAGCTAATTGCCAAGCTGGAATGTTGGTATTAGTAGATGGTGGATTGGAATTTGGTTCAGATGTATTTGAATTAATTGATCCAGTACCTTCAACAGAATCTAAGATACTCTTAGCAGATGGAATTGATGATGGATGTGGAATTTTAAGATTAGAATATGTTGAAACTGTTGGAACGGTTGTATTAGATGTTGATCTATTATTTGTTAATAAATTTGGAGGTGGAGTTGATGATGGTGTAATTGAATTGGATTTACTATTAGAACTATCATCATGTTTCTTACCATTAATTTCCAACTGCATTATAGTTTCCTTAATACTATCAGTTTTTTTTTCAAGTTCCTGTAATTCACTTGAAATTGTTAATTTTTGTGATTCTAAACTCTTTAATAATGAAGTTTTAATACTATCAATTTCCAATTTGAGATATTTCAATGTCTCTTCATTACGTAGATTTTTCTCATTAGTTGCCTTAACAATTGCATCAACTTCAATTAATGCATCATCAATTAATTTACTCTTTTCATCTTGTCTTTTGATAAATTCAGTTTGATCAGTCTCTAATTTCTCCAATATATTTTCAACTCTTTGAAATTCTCTCTCCATTGCTTCCTTATCTTCATCCAATTTACTTTGTGATGGTGGAATTAATTTTGGGATAACATATCTTGAAACAATTTGATAAGCTCCATATACAACACCGGCAGTAGTTGTACACATAATAACATAATCTTTCCAATCTAATGCCCTTGGAGGAGGTGGTGGAGGTGGCATACCATTGGAATAATATGGAATTGGTGGTGTCATTTGTGGAATAGCTGGAACTGTTGGTGGTACAACATTATTATTATTAACTTGATTTAGGGCTGTCTCAATTTCAATATCTGACATACCTTTACTCTCTAAAAATTGTATCTTCTTTATAATAGGCGTATCCTTAACTGATGGATCTCTTAAAAATGCCACTGCATTAGCTATATTATCATTACTCTGGGACATCACTGCGTGGTATAAAGAGCTAGTATGTATAATAAAACAGAATAAGTGAATAGTAATTAAGTAATTAATTGTAATTAATTAGGTAAGTTTTGAACATACTCGACGAAACATTGTTGGAGTGTTGTGTGTGTGCATTTAATTAATTAATATATTGCCATCCGCTGAAGGAGTCTTTATTCATTCATTCTCACTGTTTCACTGGCAACCACTCCATTGGATATGACAAAGGAACAGAATGATAGTGATGGTGAAGTTGGAAGAACTGATAGTAGTTCATTTCAACTTGCATCATCAGATGAATTACTTAACGTGTTCAAACAAAAATTAAATACTGTAATTACATTGGATAATGCTGCAAATAATGGTATAAATGGTCTTAAAATGTATAATGATGAATTACAGAGTTTAGCTACAACTAATGGGATATATTTAGAACAATCATTAATGGAAAATTTAAAGAATTCATTAGCTTCAAATCCAACAATTCATGAACAAATTTTTAAAAGACATAAAATTTTAAATGATGAATTACCATTATTAAATCATTTAAAATCAGATGTTATTAATTTCCTAGTTGATGCTCAAACTGAGAGAGAATATTTACTTAATTCTAAAAATCATCCAAATTCAAAAACTCCATTAACAAATGATTCAAATCCTTATATTGATAATTTAAGAGTTGATGATATTGATCCAATGAAAAATATACTTTTCAATGAATCTGCAAATAAATTATCTACTCCGACTACAATTACATTAAAACTTAAACCTCAAAATTCTTCATCATCAAATTCTTCAACTACAACACCTGTAAAGCCTCCAAGAAAGAAACCTGGTCCAAAACCTGGATTTAAACCTGGTCCGAGATCGGGTAAGCCAGGTCCAAAACCTAAAAATGCAAATAAGAATAATAATAAGAATGGTAAGAGTGATAAAAATGATAAATCTGATAAAAAACCAATAGATTCTACAAGTTTTGTTCCTGGTAAGAGAAGAAGAAGACCTGTTAGACGTGATGATGAAATGCTTGGTGAAAAGGAAATTGAATCACAATTATCAAAATTATTAGATGAAGAAGATGAAGAGGAAGATGAAATAATTGAAGCTGCAATTGAAATGAGTGATGAACCTGTACCAAAGAAAAAACGTAGAAAGCCAACTCCTAAAAATGGTTCAAGTACCAATGGTAATGATACTAGTGAAAATATTAAAGAGGAAGATGCAGAGGCATTGAAAAATCAAGCAAAGGAAGCTCAACTTAGATTTTCATTAAAGGAAATTAAATCAATTGAGAGACAATATGAGAATACTTATTTATCAATCTGGAAAGATTTATCAAGAAAGGATAATCCAAAAGCTTATAGATTATTTCAACAAACTGCACAAGCTAAAAGTATTAATTCTAAGAAAATTGCTCAATTAGCTGCAAGAGAATCAAGAAAATGGCAATCAAAGACAAGTAAAGCTCAAAAGGATCAATATGCTAAGGCAAGAAGATGTATGAGAGAAATGTTAAGTTTCTGGAAAAAGAATGAAAAAGAGGAAAGAATCTTAAGATTAAAGGCGGAACAGGAAGCTTTACAAAGAGCAAAGAAGGAAGAAGAAGAGAGAGAAGCAAAGAGACAATCAAGAAAATTAAATTTCTTAATTAATCAAACTGAATTATATTCACATTTCATTGGTAGAAAAATCAAAACAAGTGAATTTGAAGGTGATATGGGTGATAAAAGTATTGCTTCAAATATTAATGATAATAATAGTAATGGTAAAGTTCATAATGAAGAAGATGTTGATTTAAGTTTAGCAACTAAAGATTTCAATAATTTAGATTTTGATGATGAAGATGATGATGCATTACATAGAAGAGCGGCAGCAAATGCTCAAACTGCACTTTTAGAAGCTAAAAATAAAGCACAACAATTTAATGATGGAGTTCAAAGAGCTAGTAATAATGAAGATGAAGATAATGAAGATAATGAAGGTGAAATGAATTTCCAAAATCCAACAATGGCAGGTGATTTATTAGTTGATCAACCTAAATTACTTAATTGTACATTAAAGGAATATCAACGTAAAGGTTTAAATTGGTTAGCTAATTTATATGAACAAGGTATTAATGGTATTTTAGCTGATGAAATGGGTTTAGGTAAAACAGTTCAAAGTATTTCGGTTTTAGCATATCTGGCAGAGACTCATGATATTTGGGGTCCATTCTTAGTTGTTACACCATCATCAACATTACATAATTGGCAACAAGAAATCACCAAATTCGTTCCAGATTTTAATGTTTTACCATATTGGGGTACATCAAAAGATCGTAAAGTTTTACGTAAATTTTGGGATAGAAAGAATATTATTTATAATAGAAATTCACCATTTCATGTTGTTGTTACATCATATCAATTAGTTGTTGCAGATGCACAATATTTTCAAAAAATGAAATGGCAATATATGATTTTAGATGAAGCACAGGCAATTAAATCATCACAATCAACTAGATGGAAATCTTTATTAAATTTACAATGTCGTAATAGATTATTATTAACAGGTACACCAATTCAAAATAATATGCAAGAATTATGGGCATTATTACATTTTATTATGCCATCATTATTTGATTCACATGATGAATTTAGTGAATGGTTCTCCAAAGATATTGAAGCACATGCACAATCTAATTCTAAATTAAATGAGGAACAATTACGTCGTTTACATGCAATTTTAAAACCTTTTATGTTACGTAGAATTAAGAAGAATGTTCAAAGTGAATTAGGTGAAAAGATTGAAATTGATGTCTATTGTGATTTAACCAATAGACAAAAGAAATTATATCGTATGTTAAGATCACAAATTAATGTTGTTGATTTAATTGAAAATAATAAGAGAATTGGTAATAATGAAGAAGTTGAATCATTAATGAATGTTGTTATGCAATTTAGAAAAGTTTGTAATCATCCTGATTTATTTGAAAGAGCTGATACAAAATCTGCATTTTCATTTAGTAATTACCCAGTTACTGAAAGTTTAATTAGAGAAGTT
This sequence comes from Pichia eremophila, assembly GCA_030579415.1. Classification (NCBI taxonomy): domain Eukaryota; kingdom Fungi; phylum Ascomycota; class Pichiomycetes; order Pichiales; family Pichiaceae; genus Pichia; species Pichia eremophila. Next base: position 35,874 of record JAKTQW010000013.1, on the reverse strand, counting down.
AATGAAACTAATTTAGAATTAAATTATAATACCAAAAATTTAATAAGTTATAATTTACCAAGAACTATTGTTAATGATTTATTATTAACATCACTTGATAGTAATAATTTAACAGATAAGGAAAAATTAATTAAGAGAATGTTTAATATCTATGATGTTAATAATTATCATAATGATAAAGATAGTGAATTAAACATTTTAAAATTTATCAATGAAACACCAAATGAGATTGAAAGTATAGTTGCTAATAATTTAATCAATAATGCAATTAATAAAAGATCTTATTTAAATTCCAAAAATAATGAAGATTTAAGGATTTTCAAAGAAATTTATAATAAAGATAAGAAAAATTCATTAATATTATCAGATATCAAAACAGATTTAATTCCAGATTCTTTATTGAATGTTAAGGATGATTCATTAAAGAATATGTATATGAGAAGTTTTAGACCTGGATACTTTATCAATGCATCAGCTCCACCAATTGAAATTGTTTGTTCTAAGAGTAATTTTGAGAATACTAAAAAGGATATATTTTTCAATAAAAAGATAAGACAAGCATTATTACCATTGAATTTAGATACACAAGCTGAATTAATTGAGAAGGATATATCAATTAAAGATTGGCCAAAGGCTGAGATGTATCCAGAGGAGGAATCTAATTATATGAATGGAGGTACGATTAGATTACCATCAATGGAGAGATTTGTTCTTGAGAGTGCTAAATTAAAGAAACTTGATCAAATGTTAGTTGATTTAAAGAAGGGAGATCATAAATGTTTAATTTATTTCCAAATGACTAGAATGATGGATTTAATGGAAGAATATTTAACATATAGACAATATAAATATATTAGATTAGATGGATCATCAAGATTAAGTGATAGAAGAGATTTAGTTAATGATTGGCAAAGTAATCCTGAATTATTTATTTTCCTTCTTTCAACTAGAGCTGGTGGTTTAGGTATTAATTTAACAGCAGCAGATACAGTTATTTTCTATGACTCAGATTGGAATCCAACTATTGATTCACAAGCAATGGATAGAGCACATAGATTAGGTCAACAACGACAAGTTACAGTTTATAGATTATTAGTTCGTGATACAATTGAGGAAAGAATGAGAGATCGTGCAAAACAAAAGGAACATGTTCAACAAGTTGTTATGGAGGGTAAAGTTGATGAAATACCGAATGATAAGAAGAACAAGGATAATGATAAGAAAGAGATGGCTCTCTGGCTTCTTGATGATGATAAATAGTCTATATAATATATGTATAGTTAAGTTAAGTTTTAATATAAGTAAAGTATTGATAATAGTAATAGTAAGAATAGTGTTACGTAATCGTATAAAGAAAAGGCCACATAATAACAAAATTTCGTCTTTTCTCAGTTTGCCACTTGCAAAATTTCTGTTGGACAACCGTTGGTGTCTTCACTGAATATATATTATATTCTGATAAGTAAGTAAGATAGTTATTACTTTTCAATTACCAATTGTTATTAGTGCTTTTTCTTTTATTGTCTTAAATTACTATACTTTATTAGATCTATCAATAATATAATATTTTTTATCATCATATATCATTAGAGCATCGGGAATGACAGATTATACACCAGAACAAAAGCAAATAGTGGAAGAAATACTTTCAATTAAACATACAGATTATTATCGTGTACTAAAAGTTGATAAATCTGCAAATGATGTAGAAATTAAAAAATCTTATAGGAAACTGGCAATTAAATTACATCCTGATAAGAATAAACATCCAAAGGCATCAGAAGCATTTAAAGTTATCGCAAAAGCATTTGAAGTTTTAGGTGATGATTCAAAACGTAAAATGTATGATATGACAGGTTCAGATCCTGATTCACGTAGTGGTGGTGGGGGTGGTGGAAATGGTTATGCTGCAGGTTCAGGATTTCAAGGTTTCCCTCAAGGTTTTCAAGGTTTTCAAGGTTTCCCACAAGGTGCTGGCATGGGTGGTGGATTTAATGATGATTTGTTTAATATGTTATTTAATATGGGTGCAGGTGGTAATAATGGATTTAGTTTCCAATTTGGTGGTAATGGTATGGGTGATAATGGATTTTTCTTTACAAATCCTGGTATGAATGCAAGAAGACGTGCAAGTCAACAATATCGTACAAATAGACGTAATGGACAAAATCAACAAAATCAACAACAACAGGAAGGTCCAAAATGGTTACCAACATTAATTCAATTTATACCTTTATTAATTATATTTTTTTCAATGTTTATGAATTTCTTATCAGGTGACTCAGATTCTTATAATTCAAGAACCAATTCAAAACAATTTCATGGTAAACCACCAGTTTATCAGTATACAAAATTTGATAAATATGAAATTGAACGTCTAACACCAAAATATAATATACCTTATTATATTGATGAAGATACATTAAATGATTTTAATGGACGAAAAGATTCAGAATCTGAATTATCAGGTTTAGATAAATATGTTGAAAATAAATATATTGAACAATTACAATTTGGTTGTAAACGAGAAATGAATTACAAAAAGGATTTAATTGATGGTGCAAAAGGTATATTATTTAATGATTGGGAAACTATCAAAAAGGCTGAATCAATGGAGCTACCTCATTGTCAAAGATTAGAAGAATTAAATTTACTTTAATTAATTATTAATCTTAAATATTACTCTTCTCTCGTTTACTAATAATATACAATATAATTTAATAATAAATAAAATCATAATATAATTTATAACTCTTTCTGTATAAGATCTATACCAATAATTTACTAAATAATTCTTCAAAAATAATAATAATAATAATTATTATTCAAAAAAAAATTAAAATAAAAATTAAAGTTTCCTTGCGAGCTATGTGGATCGAACACATGGCCTCCAGATCTTCAGTCTGGCGCTCTCCCACTGAGCTAAGCCCGCAAAAGATAGGAAATGCATAAGGCAGGGTTCGAACCTGCGCACTGTTACCAGTAACAGAACTTGAGTCTGTCGCCTTAGACCGCTCGGCCACTTATGCTTCCTGTTTGTTTTTCCTTTGTATGATATCTCGCACACAACTGAGTCACGTGACCGCAAAATGTTTTTGTCAGTTTTTACCTTATTGAGAAGTTTAGAAGTTTGGGTCCCTTTACCATCCTACTTTATTTTTGTGTGGCTTTCTGATGAAATAGTCATTTTGGGAATATCATGCAAAAAGCATATTCACCTTTGTCGTCCAATTTTTACAGATCTTCATACGTTTTTAAAAAGTTATTTATCATTTTGTAACTAAATGAATCCAAATAACAGTTTAATGTCATTTTTAAAGCAATCAATACATACCGGTAACATAAAACAGTTACCATACAACAGTAACAGTCGAATAATATATGTCTCCAGGGAAGTCTCAGTGGAAAAAAAGATACCAAGTTCTTATTATCGGCAAAAAAAAGTACCGAGACCGATAAGCTTCTTCAGATTGAACAAAAGCACAGAAACTGTGGATCTTTGATATATATAATTGATCTTTGGCAATACAATAAACTTCTTTCTACAAAACTCTTGAGACAAAAACAATGGATCTTCCATGCAATTCAAGAAGATCAACAGTTTACTCCACTAAGGGGATGGTTTCATCAACTCAACCATTAGCAAATGCTGCAGGTATTAAAATTTTAGAGAAAGGTGGTAATTGTGTTGATGCATCAGTTGCAATTTCTGCTTGTTTAACAATTTTAGAACCTGCATCAACCGGAATTGGTGGTGATTGTTTTGCATTATTTTATAAAAAAATGGATAAAAGAGTTTATGGTATGAATGGTACAGGTCGTTCAGCTAAGAATTTAAATATTGATTATTTAAAGGAAAATTATCCTGATCATATCTTACCTAGTTTTAGATTTAAAAAAGATTCAGTTTTCAAAGTTAATGTACCTGGTGCAATTGCGGGTTGGTATGATTCTGTTGAGAAATGGGGGAGTGGTAATGTATCATTTGCAGAAATTTTACAACCTGCTATTGATTTATGTGAGAATGGATATGTCGTTTCTGGTATAAGTGCACATTTATGGGAAAATTCTGAAAGTAAATTATTAAAGGAGAATGATAATGATAGTAATGATATCAAGAACTTTTTACCAAATGGTGATAATTCTAAAGCTCCTAGAGAGGGTCAATTTATGAAGAATATTGATTTTGCAAATACATTGAAAACAATTGCATCATTAGGTAAGGATGGTTTTTACAAAGGTGAAGTTGCAAATTCAATTGTTGAAGAGTTAAAGAAGAGAGGTCATGTTTTAACTTTAGAAGATCTAGCGAATCATAAAACTACATTTGTTGAACCAATTAGTTATGAATTTTTGGATCATAAATTATGGGAAATTCCACCAAATGGATCAGGTATTATTGCTTTAATGACATTAGGATTAATTAAACAATTAGAAAATGATAACACAATTCAATTGAGTCAATTAAAACATAACTCAGCTGAATATTTACATTTATTAATTGAATGTTTAAAAATTTCATTTAAGGAATCTGAAGAATATGTTAATGATTATGATCATTATAAGGAAAAGACTGGTATTGATCAAAATAATTTAATTTCTAAAGTGTTAAGTGATGAATACCTTACATTAAGAAGTAAAGAATTTCAAAATGATAAAGTTATTGAAAATAATAAATTAGTTATTCCAAATCCAATGTTTAAATCCGATACTGTCTATTTTACAGCAACTGATAGTGAAGGTAACGCATGTTCATTTATTAATTCCTTATATGAAAGTTTTGGTAGTGGTATTATTGTACCAAAACGTGGATTTGTTTTACAAAATAGAGGTGGTAATTTTAGTTTAAATCCAACAAGTAAGAATTGTCTCGAAGGAGGTAAACGTTCATATCATACAATCATTCCAGGTATGATTACCACAAAGGGAGAAAGAGATAACGAGGAACATTTATATGCATCGTATGGTATTATGGGTGGATATAATCAACCACAGGCACATGTACAAGTTTATCTTAATATGATTTATTTTGGAATGAGTCCACAACAGGCCTTAGATTTACCTAGAATTTGCCTTTCTAGACATCCAGAATATGAACATACTGATAAGGGTAATGGATCAGATGGACCAGTATCTAACGATTTTACAATTGTAGGAGTTGAGGAGGGTATTGATGATGAAGTTATTAAGAAGTTAGAGATATTAGGTCATAAAGTTAAGCTTTTCAAGGGTAATGATAGGAAAATGATGGGTAGAGGACAAATCATTAGATTAGAGTCTCAACCAAGTGATGATCATTTAGTCTATGCAGGTGGTAGTGACCTTAGAGGAGATGGTGCATCAGTTCCACTACTGTAGAGTGTATAGTGTATATAGACAGTAACTAAAATTCCGAGCAACAGATAAAAAAATCTTTAAAATTTCCGAGACGGTAAGTAAAAAACCCGCTGTCCAACACTTTGAAAAATGTCACTTTCAATAAACATCGCCACATCGATTTTATTTAATACTTTTTATTATTATATTTATTATTGTTTTATTTAGGTAATTCCAGAGATTAATTGGTATATCGTACAGTGACAAGTGATAGTGACCATCCCTTTTTGTCGATTGATTTCATTAACTTTTTGTATTTATCCATTTATTCATATTTTATTGTATATTATAATTATAATCACTTATTACATATTTTTTAAATCATGAATTTTAATGCTCAGCAATTCAATATCTCCGATCAGCAACAACAACAGCAACAACAACAGCTGCTACAGCAACAACAACAATCACAGAATGGTTCACCAAATGGATCTTCTCAAGCGAATACCCCATCTGGTCAAGATATAAACAACAATACCCCAGACACGACTAATAATCCAAATTTTAATAATATTCAACAACAATTTACTCAACAAGGATTATCAGTTTCTCAAATTCAAGAAATTTATAAACGTTTACAACAATTAAGATTTCAACATGGCGTAAATGCTAATAGAATGCCTCAATATATTAAATTATTTACTTTACTATCAAATGATCCAAATTTCCAAAAAATTCAATCTCATTTACAACAAAAGAGTAAATCAAATAATAAAGATTCTCAGCAACAAGGGCCACCTCAACAACAACAACAACAACAACAACAACCTCAACAACATGGTTCTTTTCCTAACTTAATGGACTCAAATCAACAGTTTATGAACTTTAATAGCTCGAATAATGGATCCAATCAAACACCTCAAATGATGAAATCTGAATTAACACCTCAGCAAAAGAATATTTTATTACAGCAACAATTGCAAGCAAAGTTACAAAATTCTCAAAATAATCAACACCAAAATTTGTATCAACAACAGCAACAGCAACAACAGATACCTCAACCTCAACCACAACCTCAAGTTCAACATCAACAACAAGTTCAACCTCAGAATCAACAACAACAACAACAGGCCAAACAGTTTACTAGGCACAATGAACAACCGGTACAAATGAACTCACCATCTGCCCAAACTCCAAATCAACCGTCTTCCATCTTCCATCCACTTCAAGCACATATTTTGAAATTTCAAATTGCAACTTTTAAAAAATTTATTCAAAGTCAACCAATAACCCCTGATTTAGTAAATATAATAACTGCAAGCTATAATCAATTTCCTGAACAAAAGGCTAAATTAATGGAATTAAATAGTCAATCAAGATCATTTCCTCAATTGAATAATGATAGAACACAGGGAAACCTTCAAAATCCAAGTATTGATAATTCTGCAGATATGGAAGTTCAAAATCTTTATAAGCAAGCTCAAATACAGAAACAAGAACAACAGAAGGAAAAAGAATATCAAATTAGACTTTTACAACAACAACAAGCACAACAACAAGCGAGGGCTAAAGCTCCAGGTGGTATTCCATTTCCAGATGAACAATCTAAAAATTTACCACAGGATAAGAAGAAACCTAGAAAACCCAAGAAATCCAAGAAACAATCAACTGAACTTGAAACTCCTGTCGATATTCCAATAGAAAACAAAGTTCAACCTCCACGTACGTTACCTCCACATCCTCCAATTTTAGCTGATAAGTTTGATCCAAAATATAATAATGTTAAAAGAGAAAATATTCAAGATCCAAATGCTATCGTTGACACTTTTGTCATTCCTCAATTAAAGAGTAATATTCTATATGAATTTTTGAATTTACCAAAATCTAAAATCTTCACACCTTCAATTTATCCAAATCCATTAGATGTTAAAACTGCAATTGAATTAAAATCATTACATGAAAATTTATTAATTCAATATGAACTTGATAATTTAGAAAAATTAGCTAAAATTGATGAATCTTTTAAAATTGACTTTGAAGCTTTCAAATTATTACCATTACAAAAAGCTTTAAGAGGCTATATATTATCATGTGTTCATCATCAAGATATGTTATTAATCAATCATTTACCTAATTTTTCTGCAAAGGCAAGAACAATTGGTATGGATGATGCATCATTAGTTACTGCATTATATGACGAACAAAGGAAAATTGAATCAGAAAAGAAAATTCATCAAGTTATTGAAAGACAAGCTAATCTAATAACAGCTTCAAGTGATCACATGAAAGTATTATCAGAGAAAAAATCAAAATATCAAAGATTAGCTAAAAATTTATTATTTTTTCATCAACAAGCTGAAAAGGAAGAACAACGTAGAATTGAGAAAAATGCAAAACAAAGATTACAAGCTTTAAAAGCAAATGACGAGGAAGCTTATGTTAAATTATTAGATCAAACTAAGGATACTAGAATTACTCATCTTCTTAATCAAACTAATTCTTTCTTAAGTAGTTTAACAGCTGCTGTTAAAGATCAACAAAGAGAAACTCATGAAAAAATGGTTAAAGTTGGTCATACAGATGAAACTGAGGAAAATGATGATGAAATTGCAAATGATGATGGTAATGAAACAGAATTTGAGAAGAAGCAGAATTCAGATTATTATCATGTTGCACATAAAATTAAGGAAAAAGTTACTCAACAACCTTCAATATTGGTTGGTGGTACATTGAAGGAATATCAAATTCGTGGTTTAGAATGGATGGTTTCATTATATAATAATCATCTTAATGGTATTTTAGCTGATGAAATGGGTTTAGGTAAAACTATTCAAACAATTTCATTATTAACTTATATCACAGAAGTTAAAAAATTACCTGGTCCATTTTTAGTTATTGTACCACTTAGTGTTCTATCAAATTGGAATAATGAATTTGATAAGTGGGCTCCAAGCTTAAAGAAAATTAGCTATAAAGGTAATCCAGCATATCGTAAAGAATTAGCTCAACGTGTTAAGGCAGGAGATTTCAATGTTTTATTAACAACTTATGAATATATTATTAAAGATAAATATTTATTATCCAAAATTAAATGGGTTCATATGATTATTGATGAAGGTCATAGAATGAAAAATGCAAAATCTAAATTATCCCATACATTAAATGATTTTTATCATACTGATTATAGATTGATTTTAACTGGTACTCCATTACAAAATAATTTACCTGAATTATGGGCATTACTAAATTTTGTTTTACCTAAAATTTTTAATTCTGTTAAATCCTTTGATGAATGGTTTAATACACCTTTTGCTAACACTGGTGGTCAAGATAAAATTGAATTATCAGAAGAAGAAACATTATTGGTTATTAGAAGATTACATAAAGTTTTAAGACCTTTCCTTTTACGTAGATTAAAGAAAGATGTTGAAAAATCATTACCAAATAAAATTGAAAAAGTTATTAAATGTAAAAAATCAGGTTTACAAGCAAAAATGTATCATCAAATGCTTAAATATAATAAATTATATATTGGTGATAAGGATAATAATGCAGTTGGTCTTAAAGGTATGAATAATAAATTAATGCAATTAAGAAAAATTTGTAATCATCCATTTGTTTTCCAAGATATTGAAGATATGATTAATCCATCACATCAAAATAATGATTTAATTTGGAGAGTTTGTGGTAAATTCGAGCTTTTAGATAGAATTTTACCGAAATTTGCTAAAACTGGTCATAGAGTTTTAATGTTCTTTCAAATGACTCAAATTATGGATATTATGGAAGATTTCTTAAGATTTCGTGATGTTAAATATATGAGATTAGATGGTGATACTAAGGCAGATGATAGACAAGATTTATTACATGATTTCAATGCAGAAAATTCCCCCTATTCAATTTTCTTATTATCTACAAGAGCTGGTGGTTTAGGTTTGAATTTACAAACTGCAGATACTGTTATTATTTTTGATACTGATTGGAATCCTCATCAAGATTTACAAGCACAAGATCGTGCACATCGTATTGGTCAAAAGAATGAAGTTAGAATTTTAAGATTAATTACGAGTGATTCAATTGAAGAATATATTTTAGAGAAGGCACATCAAAAACTAGATATTGATGGTAAAGTTATTCAAGCTGGTAAATTTGATCAAAAATCTACTGCTGAAGAACAAGAAGCATTATTAAGAAAATTAATTGAAACTGAGGAACAATCAAATGATAATGATGATGATTTAAATGATGATGAATTAAATGAAATTTTAGCTAGAACTGAAGAAGAAATTGAAATTTTCAGACAAATAGATGATGAAAGAATGAAGAACTGGAATTCTAATTTACCGAGATTATATTCTGAAGAGGAATTACCTGAGATGTATAATCAAGAAATTCAACCTGAAGAAGAGAAAGTTGAAGATTTAGACGCATATGGACGTGGTACTAGAGAACGTAAAATAACTCAATATGATGAAAACTTAACTGAAGAACAATGGTTGAGACAAATTGATGGTTTAGTTAGTGATGCAGAAGATAATGAATTTGATGAAGAGGAAAATAAAAAGCCTAAAAAGAGAGGCCGTAAGAAGGGAAGTAAATCTAACAAGAAAGTTGATGATAATGATGAAGAAGGTGTTGATGGATTAGAAGAAAATAATGAAGAATTTGATGATGATTTAGATGAAGAAAATAGAGCATTAAAGCGCCCAAAGACCAGTTCTAAGAAATCAAAGAAAACATCTAAAAGTGCAACACCAGTATCTGAAACTGCAGAAAATGTATATAGTGGACCACCAGTTCGTAGAAGAAAGAATTTTGGTACCACACCATTATCAAGAGAAATTTATCCATCAGAGGAACCAATGGGAAAAGATCGTGTTACATTACAAACTCAAATGGTTGAAATTCTTAATCAAGTTCAAAATTTTGTTAATCCAGCAGGTAGGAAATTATGTAAAATTTTCAATGCTAAACCACAGAAAAGATTATACCCTGATTATTATGTTATTATTAAAAACCCAATTGCATTTGATACAGTTAAGAGAAGAATGAATAATTGGACATATAATTCATTAAATGAATTCATGTTTGATGTTCATTTAATTTTTAAAAATGCAAGACTTTACAATTTAGATACATCTGTTTTATATTCTGATTCAATGGTTCTTGAAGCTGAAGCTTATAAAATGTATTTAGGTTATATGAAGAAGCAACTTGATTATAGCGAATTTGATGTTAAATTTGGATTAATAAAACCCAATGGTGATAGAATCGCTGATCCGATTGTTGAATGGGATGAAGCTAAGAATGAGTATGTTGTTAAAGAAGAGTCTGATAAAGTTGAAAGTGAAGTTAACGAAGTTAATGGGAGTAATGAAGGTATTGAAGAAGCAGTAGTAGAAGAGGTGAGCAATTAAATAGAGGTGAAATAAATAATAGAAAAATTAAAATGATATAAGCTTTTGTAAATTATTTGTACAACATATAAGTTTAAATAAATAAAGTAAACATTAATAATGAACATAAATAAATAAACATATTATTATATTCTCTAAAATATAAATAACTATTGAATTTTCCTTCTCTTTACATCATTATAGTTACTATTTTCTGAATCTATATCAATTCCCAAACTTTTTATACAATCTAATAAAGTTGAAGAATTAACCAACTCAAATGAGAATCCTAATACATCATTAGGTTGAGTTGATTCTAAGAAATCATCATGTAACATATCAAATATAAGCATTGAATTTGATGCAAATTCATCTAATTTTTGATGATGATTAGCCTTATACAATAATTTAGTAACCAATGTAGTTCTATTGAACAATGCAGGTTTAACTTCGTGAATTGCCTCCATTTCAAAGACACATTTACGAAATGACCAACGTAAATAATTTTCTTCAATACATTCAACTCTTTCAAGTATATTATATTCCCAAATACCTCTTCTTAATCTATTCATTGAAACTAATAATCTCATACCCGATATTTCACCATTACTATCATATTGATCAATAACATCACGTAAGAATTGAGCTGAACAATTATGTTTAATACATTCATGCATTAAAGTATTAATTAAACCAGGTGTATCCATTATAATATTTGTTTCTAAAAATAAATCATTCATAAATTTTTCTAAATCAGAATCCAATTGAATATCACTAAGTGTATTGGAAGGTTTTAATTTAAAGTTAATTTGATCGAATTGATATTTGATTTCTCTATAGATATGTCCAATGTGAAATTTACATTCACTTTGTACCATGGGCCTTGTTTTACGTAGATTATTTATCTGAAGTCGACATAATTTATCATCAAATTGTATATTTTGAGGAAATTTCATCTCTTATAGGGGGTATATGTGTTGAATTGTATAGTATGTGTCCTAATCAATAATCAATCATCCACTATCAACAATCATTAACATCATCACCAAACTTATTAATATAAAAAATTATCATGAAGTAAAAAAAATTCATTTCCGGCTTCCGTCAAATTCCGTTGGTTCAGACTCATCTTATATTTCTCTAAGTGCATAATGAACACGTAATAGATCATATACAATATATAACTACATTGACAGTATAGACAATCAAAAGTGGTACGTTTATAGATAATAAATAATACCTAAATGGAGATATCATATAGGGTAAAGCCCCTGTTTTCTCATATTATCATTGAAAATGCGGAGTTAAACAGCGGAGTTAAACATCACACGGAGATAAGTTGGTTACTCCATAATTACCAACATCATTCTTTATCAACAAGATATAAGTATAAAATTCACATAGAAGTATCTAAATATGAAAGATACAAACATGGAATTCTGATATAGACGACAGCAAAAAAGAACAAATGATTTGGGCTACTTTATACATGGAACCAACATCTGGAAGATCTGACTGGATCTCAAATTTAGGTAAATACGTTGGATTAGATATTGAAAACATTGATGTTAAAACTGTTGATAATTTCAAGGAATTATTCCCATTAGGTAAAACTCCTGCACTTATTACATCTGATGGTTTTAAATTAACTGAAGCTGTTGCTATTTATATTTACATTATAAACTCTTCTTCTAAACCTGAATTTTTAGGTGCTAATCAAAAGGAGAAAGCAACTAATATGAAATGGCTTTGTTTTTTCAATAGTGATTTTATAGATGCTTTTATTCAAGCATTTTTCAGTTTTAGTGATAATGATAAGAATGGTGGTATGGATAAAATTCACAAGTACAATGAATATTTCAATAATGTTTTAAAAGAAAGAAAGACAAAGTATTTGGTTAGTGATGAAATTTTAGTTGCTGATATTGTTGCTTATAAGATCTTCCAACAATTCCCAAAGTTTGGACTTTCTTATGATAAATATGAACACATTGTTCCTTATGTTGAATCACTTAAGGATCATCCAATTTTAGCTTCTAAATAAGAAACACTTTTTGTAACTTTGACTTCAAGTTTACTCTAGAAAAAAATCTAATAATAATAAAATCTCTACAGTATATATATTTTACAAATTTATATTTACATACTTCTTCGATGTTCACTTACAACTCGTTCAATAGAAAATATACTACCACTCTGTTGTTCAGGAATTGATTGTGTCTCTAATTGTCCACTTTCAATACCTTGGTCTTCATCTGATGTGATTTCTGCTGATGATTGTGTAAATTCAGAATGCATTGTACTTGGCAAGAAATATTCAAAATTACTTTTCTTCCTTTCCTTTGGCTTCTTGACCTTTGGTTTCTTTTCGGGGAAAGCTTTGACAATATTGGTATTTTTACTACTATCATTCTTACTTTGAGTACTATAACTATTACTATTACTATTATTACTATTATGATTTCTTGAGTATCTTGAAGTATCTCTCTCTTTTTCTTTTTCTTTTGTATTTGGTGTGTTTGATTTACTTTTATAACTGGATTTTAAGCTTGAACTTGCACCAGAGTCTATTTGATTAACTGAATTAAGTTGAATTGTTCCTGCTTCAGATATTGCACTTGAAAGCCCAAATTTCTTTTCCCATTCAATACTTGAATCTTTACCACTCATTGGTGTTAATTTTTCAATTGGATATTTTAATAATCCAACATGATTAAATGATCTAGGCACAACTTCTTTAATATTTGATCCATAATGAAATTTATACCCAGAATTAGTTGCACTTGGTCTGCTTGAATATAAACTATTATTACTATTACTACCAACTTTTTCACTATTGATGCTATTATTATTAACAGATAATCCTGCATGTTGATAAAATCCTGCTCTTTTATTATTTAAATCTTGCATAATTGAATTTGGCTCTGAGCTATTTTTCATACTACTAATATTATTCTTACTTTGAGTAGAATTGGAAGAAGAGTTATAACTCAATAAACCATCATTACACGGTGATACATCAGGATGATTTAGTGATAATGATGAAACTAAATTCAAAGCTTTAAAGTTTTCAAATGCATCTTTAGTGAAAATCTTATCAATCTCTGTTGTTGGACTTTTATTAGTTGTATTTGCAGATGGTAAATAATAAACAACATCAGATACAGTTCTCTCTTCATTAAATGGTTCAAATGATGTATCAAGATTGGCATAGTTAATAAATTCTTCATCTATTTTCTCAAAATCAATTGCAGTACCAGCTGGCTTTGGTGTAACTAATCTTTTCAATGATGTAACTAAAGGTTTAATACTTGAATTTAAGGCAACAGAAGCACTTTTCAAAATAGGAACCTTATAATTCTTTTCAGTTTCAAATTCATCATTAGGTTCATTATTAGCATCATTTGCTTGTTCATTCTTCTCTGTTACTTTTGTTGTTTCTTTTTCATCTATAGACTCTGTATTGACAGAAACTTTACTATTATTAGTTACTGGTTGTGATAATTTTTCACTTGAATTAACTGATAAATTCATCAATGCATTAATATGAGTTCTCAAATTATCAGTTTCATCATCATTATTTAATTTGTTCAATGGATTATTACAACTAATAAAATTGGATACCCATAATACTGAAATATAACCAATAAATAATAACCAACCAATTTGTAAAACATTGAAGCTTGTATTATGTAACCCTTCAAAATTCAAATTGATATTATAAGTAACAATTGTAATTGAGACACAAATGAAAGCTAATATCACTGTAGTGATATAAACCAATGAATATAAGAACAAAATAGTATAACCCAATAATGTCTTGTATAAACTTTCCGGTTTACATTTTGCTATAATGAAAGTAATCATTGAAAAAAGGATAAAAGATAATGACAAAGCAAAACAAGTAATTTGTAATCTTTTAACCAATGTCCAATGATTTAAAACTTGAGACATTGATTTTGCAATTTCAACTTCTTTCCAATTACTCTGTGATTTAAACAATGGATAGATATAATTATTAAAAAATAATTCACAACTTTCTTTATTACTTTTAACCCCAAAAAGTTGATAATGTTTGTTTATAAAATTTAAATCTCTATCTTTATTATTACTTTCTGAATCAAAATTTAAGTTGAATTCAACAATTGGAGATCCTAAAACAAAATTATCATTTAATTCATATTCTTCATTAATATAAAATTTATAAGCATAATATTTCAATGCAATTTGTGATTCATCTAATATTAGGTAACTATTAATCAGAAGTAAATAATCTTCATAATGATTCATATAATCATCCTTATAGGCATCAAAAGTTTTAGCTAAATTTACGTAAAGGTCAAACCTTTCATTTGATGGTAAATCTGCAAATATACCAAAACTATTTAATGCAGAAATTAAATTAACAGGCGGTAATTTAAAACCAATCTCTGACTGTAAATAAATATTTCTATAACAATAATATGAAAAAGTTATTAATAAAAGGATACACCATATTTGAGATGGTGCTCTATAACTTACAACATTATCATAAAGACTCATCTATTATGGGGAATTTTCTTTAATAGTTAAATAGAAATTTACTTCTGTTTTTACTTGGCTGGATCTGACCCCTAGTTACTCTTATAATAAGCAAAGTTAGCTTTGTTAGATGTGAAGAAGAGAGTAACGTATTCAGTTTTAAACTCAGAGCAAAAAGGGGAAACTAGAAATTTCCCTTTTCATCAACACTTTTTTTCTCTACTCATTTTTCATGTCTTTGTTTGGATTGGTAGTATTGGTTGTTTTAGAGTGTGTGGTTGTACCACTGATGTTGTATTGTTAATGTATTTATGCCATTAGTGATGTTATGTGGGTCTTCGATGATGCCATGGTGTTTTATAAAGAAAGAGGATTACCGTTTTTTTGAAAAGTGCTTATTTTACAATTATTTTTACAAATATACAATAGCCATATTATCCACTTTCTAATATACTATGTAATACCCTGTAAACACTATATTAACATTATATACCATCCATCTACTCTACTTACTATGCTATCGACCGCTAAGATACGAATAATGCTACCAATTCAATTCTTCCAACTTCATTACATAATCACTTTTTTTGTTTTTCAAGGCGCGAACTATTTCCATTAGTTTCATGAATCTGAATGATAAACACCGTTTTAACTTGATATATATCTTGTAACAGAGGTTTCTATTGAAATTATACATACCATTGACATTTATATCATTGAAACAATCAATGGACACTCACAGAACTTACGTGAGACAAATCAATGAAAATGTTAAGGTATCATTTATTTACGAAAACAATCCAGTATTTGCAGGAACTGATGAATTTTCATTATTAGTGAAATTTCAATATGTTAATGATATTTCAGACATGACTTTCAAAACACCATTTCAAGATCCTTTCTCAAATTCAAATACAGAAGTGAATATTGAAGAAGAGAATGAAGATAAAGATAAAAATGAAAATGAAAATGAAAATGATGATAACAATAATAAAAATATAGATCCAAAACAACTAATTGAAAAATCAGTTGAGAAACCTGAAGAGAAATCAGAGGATAAGTCAACTGGTGGTTGGTTTGGTAGTCGATTGTCCACTCAATTATCTAATGTAACAAGATCATTGTTTTTAGATAGTTTTAATAAAGATATCAATGATGAAACAAAGTTAGTTGAAGGAGATGAAACAAAGGCAACATCTCTTATTCTTGGTTATGGACAAATATTAGGTCATTATACAATTAATGATACTATAATTGATTATTCAATATTTAAAGAATTACAGAAAAGTACAATAATAGAAGGAAAATTTGCAGGTATACATGGATTGAATTCTAATATTGATAATGATGATGATGGTTCTAATTTCTTATCTGGTTTGAATACACTGTATAATACAGAAATGAGTTCCCCTGATATAAATACAGCAACTGAAAATCATATGAAATTTATCCCATTTTATAGTTCAAATCAAAACATTATATTCAGTGAACTGGAATTTGATCCAAATAATAATGAAAGTGTTAATGAGAAATCATTCTATATCAATTGTAAATTACCTAAGTTTCTTCCACCAACTTATTCAACAGAGGCAGTTAATATAAGCTATAATTTTATATTAGGTTATCAAGAAACAGAGGGGAAAAATATAGTTAGTAAAACAATTTTTGTTCCATTTAAGATTCAACCATTTATTGATAATTATGGTAGACAACCAATATATCATTTACAAAAATCAAATTTAAATATGTTTACTGAAGATTTAGTAATTGAAGACATATCAAATCATCAATTATCATCAGCTTTAAAAAGTGGAAACAGAAATTCAGTTAGAAGAATTAGTTTTTGGAATTTAAAGAAGAAGATTGAATCACGTAGATTAAGTTCAAGTTCAAGTTTCCATTCAACAATTAATTCAACATATAAGAGTAAATTGAGTATGAGTAATTTAAGTTTATCACAACCATCAGTGATGGAAGATGAAGATATTCAAGGTTTCCTTAAAATTTTGGATTCATTAGATAAATCAGATGTGAATGGTATTATTCAAATACAGGAACAATTCGATAAAAGTATGATTAATAAAAAATCTTATAAATTTAACCTTAGAGAAAATTTAATGGAAATTTTATCAGACTATAAATATGCACAAAGACAAAAAGATTTAGTTGAAAGTATAAGTGATACATTTGAATATGATCATTTACTACCAAGGGAACAACAAACTAAATATATTATTAAACAAAATAATGATGCAATTGCAACAATCTTATTGAAAAAGGCAGTTTTCAAATTAGGTGATTATATTAATATAAATTTAAATCTTGAAAATGATAGATATGAAACAACTGGTATTGAAATTCAACTATTAAAACATCAAATATTCTACAGAGATGAATATTTGAAAAGAGGTACATATGATGAACCATCATCAAGATTAGATAATAATATTTTAGAATCAATATTATTTGAAAAAGTTTTAACTACTTTTAATACATTTTCAGTAAATACTGATGTTTTAGTTCCAATTGAAACCGAATCTCAATTTAAGACTAATTTCTTTACAAATAAGTATTATATTCAAATAAGGTTTATTACATCAGATACATATTCAAATAGTAAGAGTGATGATAGTAATACTACTGATGATGAAGCAAATACAGCATTGAAAACATCATATGATTTGAATCAAATTTTCATTGATGGTAATGGATCAGTTCTTTTCCGTGCTAGAGAGAATATTTCCAACGTTAATGAATTCTACATTAGAATACCTGTAATAATTTTACCTAACTACGAACAAGATTTCGGATTAGTTACAACTAAAGTATAATTTTCCTTGTATAAGATTCAATCTATTTACGTAATAATGCAACAACACTAAGAGTATATGCGAGTGACTATAAATTTGACTTTTCACAGTGGTGATAATTATTCTAAGTCGAACGTACACTTCTTTCTTTTGGTCTTGAAACCAGACACTTTTCTACCAATTTAGAGAGTGTTTTATCTCTCTTGGAGTTGGTGTCTCTGGGTTTATTCTCATGAGTTAATATTATTACTAAAAACTATAAAATTTAAATACACTGTCTGATAGAACCCCGTGTTGTTATTAATTACGGTTTTTCTTCTCAATTTTCATGGCTTGGTATGCATTTCTTCCAACTTATTACTAGTACGAAAAGTTAGTGTCTTGAACTAGATCAACAAATGGTTGAGTTAACCCCTAGTAGTCTGGTGAGAAAATTTGTTAAGTTCTGGAATCAGTTGCCTTGCTAATTTCGAATGGTGCTCGTCTGGAGCAATTTTGATCATATCAGTTAAAAACAACATACATGGTAATAATTGTAGTTGTTCCTTACTTGATTTACCCACATTCTCTGCAATTTCAACAAGTGCTTCTTGGATCACAGAGGAATCAAGCTTATTATTTGCCTTTTTAATAATCTTTTTAGCAAATTGCCCGTTTCCATAGTCTGCCAATTCAGAAACGATACTGGTTGGTTTAGTCCAGTTTGAATTGTTGTGCACATGACAGATTAGGTGTTAATCTCAGTGGTAAATCTGACAACTGTTCATTGTTTGTTTTTAGGATCCTGTTTACCTCCACATTTTTTACAGTATTGACATGTTCCATATCTTCGAAAGATGTTTCGCAGTCTGATGCTATCTCAGCAAGTTCTTTATCTTTGGTTAATTCTTCAAAAATAACGTTTAAAAATTTGTTTAGTGATAGATGAGATTTTGAAAGTTATATCTAATAATAATTTACCGACAATTTTGAATAAGAAGTCAATAGCTAGGACTGTTTTTTCAGCTTCAGAACCAAATAAATGTTTTTGTATAATTTCGTCCGTATATTGTTAAATATCAGCGATAGTTATTTTACCTTTTTTATTTATTATTTCTTCAAATGGTTTAAGTGAATTCATGAATGAAAGTTTTGCAAATTCACTACTAATACCATCATAATTATTACATTTTGCAGCACTATTAATGATACCATTAATTACATCATCTTTGTTAATCATACTGTTTCAGTGAGTAAATCTGCTGGGTTTAATTTTCCAGAAATGATATTTTGCCAATTTTTCGTTTTGAGCTTATTATCGTTGAAAGTGCCATTGATTGTATTAACTTATGTCATGATTGAACTTTAAAATTTTCCATTCTACATAGAGTGTTTGATTTGGTTTGTTTTCATTGAGGTTGAAATTCAATCTTAAGTTTTCTAAGGTTTGTAAACGTTGTTTTGTACAATCGATTTCTGTCTTTCTATTATATAATTTTAAAGTTCGAATTGATCACATGGTTTGGTTCTATTGCATGTAAATTCATTTTGTTGGCTGATTTCTTCTGAGGTATTGGATGATTCCTCAGTTTGATTGTGTGATCTAACAATAACTCTTTTTGATCTTCTTGGAGGGTTCGGTTGAATCTGAAATGTTACGGTTTACATTGTAGGACTGGTAGTTCCAAGATTCCTTTTTACCACGTATAAAACGGTTCATAAATATTAACTCAAACAATACTTAACATGGCGTGTAGTTTTGAAAAAACAATACCAATGGTGAATAAGAATGTGTGTTGGAAGTTAATAAATACTTTGTAGAAATGCTTTGTTTCCTATTGATCCATAGATTTTTAACTTCTCAAATAGCTTTGTTTTACTAGATTACATTTACCAATGTTAGAAGTTATCAGAACCGAAATCTTCTGTTTAAATTAGTTGTATTAACGTATACTTTTAAACCTTCGTGCCTAAGCTAACCAAGTTGGATGACTTCTCAAATAAATACATGATTTTTCGTGTTATCCTTAGGTTGCTGTGCTTAGTTTAGAGTGGGCTACAGTATTTTTCGTTATACTGAAACTTTGTGATTGATCGGGTATAAGATTATGTGATTTATCTAATTGGTGTCTAGGTGGGGTAAAGCTAAACGAGGTTTCGATCCATGTTAAATGCAATAGTCAGCCTGCAAAATAAGAATTTATCAAAAAGAAGAAGTGGTAGGTATAGCAGAAATTGGATAAAATGGACTTTCAAGTTAAAATTTATAGAGAACTCACACGCTACGCGTTAAAATTTTGAGTTTTTATTTTAATTTCTTAAAGACATGAATTTTCATTTTTTTTGATACTTTATTTTATTTTATTCCTGATTTATTCAAAGATATCTCTATAATAAGCACAGTATTGAATGTCAATGAATGATTCTAGTGTTGGTCAAATATCTAGAGATGGAGATCCTGTATATTATCAACTTTTAAAACGACATTCATCACCAATTTCACCTCATCACGTTAATTTAATTAATCAAAATGAAATTAATAAAGAAGATGAAGTTAACAAACTGAATCAACAAGTTGCTAATTTGAAAAGGAAACAAAGAAATACAACTACTCCTTCTCCAAGAAAAAAAATATGTGATGATTTGAGGAAATCATCATCATCATCTGTATCACCAAGAAATAAATCAAGAAATAATAATTCACATAAAAGAGTAACGATTGATCAATTACTTGATACACTGACACCATTATTCCCTGATTCTCCAAAAATAACACTCAAAAAGAGTTTATATCAGAGTACGAATAATAATAATAATAATAATAATCCATTAATGGACACACAAATAATCGACTCAACTTCTTCAATTTCAAGTACAATAACTACATCTAATTCATCATCTGGAGCTATATCAACTCCATCATCAAATACACCCACTAAAATAAGGAAACCAAAGGCAGGATCCATTAATATGTTTGATTCTATATCTAAAAGTGATGATATATCAGTTGAAATACCCGATTCTAATGAAACTACAAGTAAAGATATCGAGGAAGAAATCAAGGAAAATAATAAGGGGGATATCAGTTCATCACCAATTAAAAAACGTGTTGTATTTTCAAGTGATATTGAAAGCTCGGTTATCTTATCATCACCTATAAAACCAAATAATTATGATAATGTTAATGTTAAATCTATATTGAAAAGTAAATATAATGAAAAGAATGATATTGATGCATATTCAATTGAAACTATATTAAAATTAGATTTAGGTAAGAATGAATCTTGGCCAAGAGGATTTTCATTAATAATACCAACAGATTATCCTGAAATATCAAGAGTTATTGAGCAATGTTCGACTGGATTAATTAATAAAAATTTCAAGAAAAAATTTGAAGTTTATGCATCATTTAATGAATTGATTAAAAAGAAGAAATCAATAGATTCAAATATATTTACACCAAATATTTTAAGAAATATAATTAAATCTGTTAAATTTGAGATAGATTCAGTTGTAATTGAGCTGAAGAATGGTTTAGATCCATTCAAATTACGTACAACATCACAATCATTAAAACTTTTAGCATTATTATCACCACTAACAACTGAAATAATTGAAATGAAAAATATTTATGAAACATGTGGTAAGATTTTGAAAAATGAATGTATTACAAAATCTTTAACAACTCCAATATTTCAATTAATTAGAACAACTCCTTTAAAATATTGTCAACTTTATGAGAATTTTACAATCACACTAATTCAAATGAAATTTTTTTCAAGTTGTTCAATAATTTGTGAAAAATTTAATATAATTAAAAGATTTTCAATTCTTTATCCTCATTTATTAGATAAATGTAGTTATCAAATAATAAATTATTTATTATATTCAATAATAAATACTGATGTACCAGGATATAATAAAATATTAAATACTGCAATAATTTTATTAGAATCAATTAATTTAAACAATAAAAATAAATTACTCACAAGAAATTTGTTATCTGAAGAACTTGAACCATCATCATCATCATCATCAACAACAACAACGGCAGAGGATGGTAAACAGATGACTATAAGCCAAGCAGTCTGTGAAACACTTAAGTTTTTAATTCATATTAAATTATACAAAGAATGTGGTAGAATATGGAGTAAATTGATTCAATTAGTTTCATTTAATTGTAATCAATTTGAAAAATGGCCATTATTTAAAGAATTTGAAAATGTTTATGATATTTTAGTACGTGAAGATGAAGAATCGTTAAAACTTTGGTTCCCATTAATAGATAGATTTCAAAATGTTAAATTGGACACAATAGGCAGTGATGATTTATATGAGAAACTTTCATTCATATCTCAACCATTGCTTAAATTAAATGATGTATGTTGGATTGATCTTTTTGGTTATTTCTATAAAACAGTTTACCCATTCTTAAAAGCGGGTGATGAAACTCAAATGAGAATTATTTCTATAGAGATTATTGAGCTTATAAGACCTATTAAATCAGTTGTTAATATTTTATTTGATGAATCAGAATTTACATTACCTGCTAAAGTGTTCAATGATGGAGAAACTTTAGCATATCTTGTTGATTTTATCAAAGAGGTGAAAAATGAATCAGTTTATACTAAACTAATAAATTATTTAAGTCATATTGGTAATGTCCATGCTGATTATCGAGTTGATGAGCTGTTTTTAAGAAATTTGAACTGGGAAGATGAAAGTTCTATATTAAGGGTTAAAAATATTGATGAATCAGTTTTGTTTAAAACTGATGGATCTGAACAATGTTTATTTACTAAATTTACTAATTTACTTGATAAAAAACATTTAAAGTTTTTTATTCAGGAAATTCATAGGATTTTCGATCATGGTAAGGTATTTGCAGCACTTTTATCATCAGATGTTGATGATGAAGATAATATTTGGGAATATTTCCCTGATTTTATTGAATATGGTGATTTTAAGGAATTAGAAATAAGGTATGGATATAAATTATGTTTAAAGGATCAAGTTAATATTTGGAATCATTTACAATACCTAACCAGTACTAGAAAGCTAAATGAAATAATGGAAATTTTAAGACAGACTAATATACTTATAGTTTCAGATACAAAATTTAAATTTGAATTTTTAAAAGAGTTAGTTTATCAAAATAGGAATAGAATGAGAGAATTTTATAAAAATATATCATCAGATTTATTAGAACATGCATTTGAATATAAGGAAGATAATGAAAATACAGGTAATGAATTAACTAGTCTTTTATGGTATTTTGATGATTTCAAATGTATGACAAATGAATGGATTGAAAGTATTTCAAATAAATTACATTATTTAATTCAACCAGGATTAGTGCTAGATGAACCACTGATTGAATTAATTGAATATCTTACAGATAAGATGGAAACTGATGAAGTTAATAATTTCAAGAAAATTATAGTTGAAAGGAATGTTATTATACCAGGATTATTTAATAATTTTGAAAAACTGAAAAAACTTGTTAATTATTATAATAATGAACCAATAATTGCCGAAGAGAGTGATAAAGTTGAGTTAAAGAATGCTTTAAAGAGATTACTTGAAAAATTATAATTCTATAAACTTTTATACATTACCAATTTCAATAAATGAAATAAGTAGTTTTATACCAATTTTAACTGAGTCAACGAATTTAACATTGGGGAAATCACCCTTCATTTTGTAATCAAGTGTAGATAAACCAGCACAACCAAGTAAAATAATTTTAACATTCCTATTAACAAGATTTTGAATTTTTTCCTTTAAAATACTGTAATTATTTGGTTCATGTAATTGTAAAATTGGTAAATTTGCAGCTAAAGTATGAACAAATCTATCATTGGGGAAACTTTCAACACCTAAGAAATTAATTATTGCATTATCCAATATTTGTTCCCATTCATCAACAGATGTTAATATTGCAACTTTATTTGATTTATCATCAATAGCCTGAAGTGCATAAATTATTGAAGCTTGAAAAATTCCTAAAATTTTTGCTTTTGTAATTGATCTTAATTTATAAATCAACGGATGGTCACTATAACAAGCAACTAAAATTCCATCATAATCTTTTAAATAATGCTCATTTAGATGTTTCATAACAACATTTGAAGAATTTTCAGCATCTAAATCATTATTAATTGATGAAGGTGAATTTTTTGGTGCAGTATAATAATCTACACTTATATTTGATGATAAATGTAATGAATTAATTTCACATTCAAGTGAATCAGTCATAGACTGTGACGAGTTAGGATTAATAACAAGTAAACGCATTATCTCAAGAGAAAGAACATACCATTACTTACTGGATATATATATGCCTAGCAGTATAGTTTACTTCAATGAACAAAATGCCTTTCCATGCTGTGGTATTTTGCACATCAAAAGACAATAAACAGTGGTATTTTCTATTATATTCATGACGCGTCTATATTACTAAGCTTTATACAGGTTATCAAGCATATCAGCCATAGAATCATTACCTTTCTTACGCAGTACTTGACCCATTAATGATAGTGATGGTTTGTCTGGTTTAATACCGCATTCCATTACTATAAATTGTAACAATTTAACTGGAACTTCTGGTGTGAATTCTACTTTCAATAGTAGTTTTAATATAAGTGTGAATGGATAACTGTGAAATGGAACAGAAGAATGATTAAGTTTCTGTCGTAAATGGGTTTTCTTATCTGAGTTATTTATTATATTATTGTATTTCTCTAAAATAATTGGATCAGGTACCTCTGTTTTCTTAATTGTACTTCTATAAATTCTTGCCATTTGAATATCTGGGTTAAGTGTTTTAGAATATTCTTCTCTAAATGGTTTAGTATTAATTCCATGCATCATTAAGTATAATTCTTCACATATTTTCAAATTAAGAATAATATTATTCTCATTGAAATAGATACTCAATGCATCAATTAATGTATCATCATTGTTTAAATGAAGTTTATAAATCTGAAATTTTGAAAACATTCCATTCTTAATTATCTCATATGGGCCTAATTTATTTATATAAATATCAATCTTATCCCTAAAACTATTTTCATGTATTTTCATTAATTTATCTTTATCATTTGATATTCGTGATGTATAATATGCAACACATTTTGAATACATTTTAACATTATTCATTAATTTAAAAAATTTAATCATATTAAATAACTGTTTATTATCTAATTCAATTATTGGTTTTTTGATTAATTCATCAGGTCCTGTATAAAGTATATATTTTTCAAATAATTTACCTAACATTGCATCATTCCTTTGATCAATACATGATTTAATATATGTTGATATTTCATTTGATGGAATTGATGTATTCGATACATCAGTTAATGAATCCAAATGTTTCATAAACAATGCAGGATGATTAACTAACTCTCCAACCACTTTACTACTATATTTTCTTAGTATTATCATTATCTAAATAGGTATTTACCATATAAAGAAGATACTTCTCTAATATTATATACAGACCTATAGAAAAAGAACTTAAAGCGCAGTTAAATTTTTCATGGACGAAATAATTATTATGTTGTAGATAATAGCAGTTATTTCTTCCTTTTAACTGGGACAATATGAATGTATTAAGACCTGCTATGAGAATAAGAGTTAATCCATTAAGATCCACAAGATTGGGTTTTGATGGTATGGCTATTAAATCACAAATTGGTATTAGATTTGCAAGTGATACAACAGGTTCAGGTTCAAGTACAACATCAACAATTTTACATAATATTGAAAATATTATTAATGAAGAAGAACGTAAAATTGAAGATTCTTTAGGATTTGATGAATTATTAGATAGTCAAAGAGAATTATTAAATAATACATTATTAAATAGTAATGAAATTGGATATTTGAAAAGTGTTGGATTGGTTGATGGATGGTGGCCAAGTGATATAATTCAACAAATTTTAGAATATGTTCATGTTTTCAGTGGTTTACCATGGTGGGCAACAATTGCAGTTACAACTGTTGGATGTAGAATGTTATTATTCCCATTATTTATGAAAAGTAGTGATACAATGGCAAGATCTCAACATATTATGCCACAAACTAAAAAATTAAGAAAAGAAATGACAGCTGCAATGTCAAAAGGTGATAGAGCATTACAACAACGTAAACAAATGGAATTAAGTGTTTTAAATAAGAAAAATGGTGTTAAATATTCAAGAATGTTTTTATCACCTGTTACACAAATGGTTTATTCAGTTGGTGCATTCTTTGGTATTAGAGAAATGAGTAATTTACCAATTGATGGATTTAAAGATGGTGGTATTGCATGGTTTCAAGATTTAAGTATGCCAGATTCTTATATTGGATTACAATTATTATCTGCAACATTTTATTCAATTGCATTTAAATTTGGTGGTGATACAGGTAATACACAATTTAGTTCAGGTAAAATGAAGAAAATTTTCATGATTTTACCATTTGCATCAATTATTTTCACTTGGAATATGAGTGCAGCTGTTATGATTTATTTTTCAGTTAATGGATTTTGTTCAATTATTCAATCACAATTGTTACGTAATGTTGCTTTCAGAAAATGGACAGGTATGTTCCCATTACCAACAAAGGAACAATTAGAGGCAGCAAAATTAGCAAATGGTGATAATGGTAATGGAGGTATGTTTGATAATTTTAATCAAACATGGAAAGAAATGCAAGAGAATAATAAAATTCGTGCACAGAGAGAGGAAGAAGCATTAAAAGGTGTTGAATTAGCAAGACGTAAGAGTTTAAGTAATCGTGTTATTATTGAAAAGAAGAAATGATTATAGTATGTTATTATTATTATTACATTATGTATGTATCTTTTTTAAATCTTTTTCTTATTTGTATATAGAATAAACGTTATATAATAAAATATATTAAATAAATAAATATAACCCCAAATTAAATTAAATTAAATTAAATTAATTAAGGATTAGATAGGAAAGCCTTTAATTCAGCATTTGAGAAACCATCAACATGTTTAACAACTTCAACACCTTTATCAAGTCTAGCAACAATTGTTGGTTTAACACCTTGAGATTCTCTAACTAAAACATTTAAATGAGGATTTTGTGATTTAATTTGTGGATAAACTTCAACAATAAAATTCTTTAAAGTTGAAGATGTAGTTGGTAAGATGAATCTAAGTTCTCTAATAGCTGCAGAAATCATTGTCAGAAGAAAGAATCCATGATAGAGGTAATTATACTCCCCTCTATACCAATGAGCGAGTTGAAAAATCAAATATTTTTTCACTTTCCTTAGTGGTTTCTTCTCTTTACTATGCAATGACATCTAAGATAAATGAGAGGGAATTACAATTAAAGACACCGATCAATGCTTCTTGGCATAATACTTACTCTCACACATCTACTATAAGTATTGGTAACTTACCATTAGAAGTAACAGAGGGTGATTTACTTATATTATTCTCTCAATGTGGTGTAATTAAAGACGTACATTTATATAGAAACACTAATAATAACAAGCCACAGACCCATCGACGGGGGCTTGTCGTATTTGAAGATTATCGTTCAGCTGTTTTAGCTGTTGATAACTTTGATGAATGGGAGATAGTTCCTGGTAATAAGATTAGAGTAGCACATAGTGAAGAAACAGTGCAGGAGAATGTCGATTGGAGAGATGATGTTAAGGAAATGATACGTAATTGGAAATAAATAGTGTTTATTTATTATATAGTAGAGTCTTTTATTTATTTATTATTTATAAAACTTTTCACCATCAAATCCTGTAAACCATTTACCCCAGATATCAAAACTTAATAAGTTATCAATTGCACCCTTTATATCATCTCTACAGAATGAATCACCTCTTAATGTATATTCATTATCTGCATCAGTTTGAATTAAATATTGTACAATACATTCAGATGTTTGTGTACCATTAATTGCAATTTTATTAGTAATTACACCAAATTTACCAATATTAAGTTTAACAATTTCACCAATTTCATATTTACCATATCTTTCGTACTCTGCCTTCAGAGCATATTCATGAACTGTTGAATTATTAAATTTACAAATTCTCTCCCTTGATATTAAATTCTTATATGAAAACCAATCATCCTTTAATTCATCATTAAATTCACCATCCTTGTATAAACATTTATTAAATAAATTAATTAGACGTGGTTGAAATTCTGCATTAATTGTCATATTTTTCCATTGATTAAACAGTTTCCATGGAATTTTCTTACCAATCATTGTTAAATCGCTCTGTAAACCATATTTAGATTTTGCAATCACATATTCTTCATTATTTTCATTAATCCTTTCAATTTCAATTTGATTTGGTAAATCACGTTGTTTAGCAATAATTTTTTCATCATTGAAATAATTCTCATAATTTAAACCTTGTTCATTAATTGCATTAGTTATATTATCCGGTCCATATTCAACATTACTTTTAATATTAAGTGCATGATGACCAAAACTTCTAAATTCTTCTCCCATTATAGCTAAAATATATGTACTATCAGTATCTTCATTTAAAATGGTTAAAAATCCATCATCTAATCTTGTACGATTATAATATCCTAAATTTTTACATAATTTCCTTGCAATTAATGCAATTAATCTAAATGGTAAATCAAATTCTCCCATATAAGTTCTTGATAAAAATATTGGTGATGGGAAATTTAATTCTAATTCAGTATCATCATTTCTGTGGAAGCTTCTCTGTTTTTTCAGTTCTTTTATTAAAAGCTTAGCTAAATGTGATACTTGAATTGATGCAGGTGGTGAATAATTATCATTTTTAACAGGTTTAAACTTTTTCAATGTTTTAGCAATTACATTATGTCTTGTTATTATACTATCATAAAACATTGGATCAATCATTGAAAATTTAAGATAAAAAGTTTCATTATCATTACCACGATTATTACCATCCAATGACCCCCATTGAAAATTTTTAAATTCTTTATATAATTGGAAAACATTATAAGATTCAATTAATTTTGTTGCAATATAAATTCTCTTTAAATTAGGTTTCCTATCATCTATTATATTATAAAAAGTTTTTGATGTAATATAACGTTCACCATTAATTTCTTTATGATCACTATATTTAATATGTCTTTGTTCTCTCATTAATTGTGGTAAATAATAGTTAAATGAATTGTATAATTGTTTATTCATTGATTCAATAAGACTACCTGAACTCATTGCATTATTATCATCATTGATAAGTATAATGTATAAATCAATTAAATCTTTAACAAAACTATCATCTCTTTGAAGTTTTAAGAGTAATTGATAGTAGGAATTACCATTTCTTTGATAATCTTTTTGACAATTGTATTGCATAGTAGTATAATCATAGAAGGTTAAAAAATAATGTTTCTTGATATAATTTTTCCAAATATTTTCAAAGTCTGGTGATGATAAATTAGCGTATTTATTATTCAAATCATGAAATTCTTCTTCATTTACAAAATCAGATATTTTCTTCGATACCTCATTAGGTAGGTTAGCACTCATCTTCAGTTCAATGAACTCTAAAATAATGGATAAAACGGTAATAAAAACAGTGAAAAATATTCCTTTTTCAAAATGGTCTTTCATTCATTTCCTAATACTCCGCGCCTTAACAAAAAAAGATCAAAATTTTGATAAATTCACTCTTTTAATTATAGCAGCTCTTCTTTATCAGTAATTTATATTATCAATAGAGATGACAATGACAATGGACAGTTCAGTAGTACCACCACATTTATCAGAATTTGTACAGTATGTCAATGGAGAGAGTGAGATTGAACAGAATGAGAATGGAATAGAGGAAGAAACAATTAAAGATAATGAACAAGAGGAGGGATTGGAAAGTGAGCTAGAACAACAACAACCACCATCATCACCTAGAGCTCCATTAATATTACCTGATACGTTATCGCTGACATCAATTCCACCATCATTAATTGTAGGTCCAACACAACAGAAACAGACATTAAATACAATAAATAAAATTGAATTATTATGTTCACAAATAGGTACATATTCACAAAATTTATCCGATGCACATGGACAATTAGGATTATTATTAGAGGAACTTGCTAAAACATCACCATCCCCAAATATTATACCATCAGCAAGTTATCAACAATTAACAGCAGTTCAACAACGATATATTGGAGATAAAACAAGAAATGAAATTAAAAATAAATTAAATAATCTTAAAACTGGATATCAAATTGATTATCAAGAATTGAAAAATTCATTTGATTTGCAATATAAATCAGCTGTTTCATCATTGAAGGAAAGTGAAATAATTAATACACAATTACGTAGGGGTAAAATTCGTAATTTAGTTCAATATAGGAATAGTCTTGAAGCAGTTTCTGATATGGTAAGAGAAATTGATACAATTTGTTCTAATCATTATGTACAATCAGCAGAGAGATTACAATCATTAATTGAAGATATTGGTGATGTATTTAACAATCTAATGGAAGATGAAATAGAGATGCACAGAAGGCTCTCAAAGGATTTATTATAAAGAGTGATTTCCTCACTTTTTTCACTATATTTTTCCAAATTCCCACATTTTTTCACTCTTTTTGCCACTTTATTATAGAGTATAGTATATAAGACATACATACATACATACATATACATACATATATACATACATACAGTACATATATATAGTATCTAATGAACAATCATCAAGTATCTTCAAGAGCATTACATCATTTATTATCACAATCTACATTGTATAACATCCAATCATGTAAACCTTCATCAAGATTATCTAAAATTGGATTTGATGTAGGTTATAAATCAACTATATTACTTTCCAACACTCAATCATTACCATATCCACCACAAAATTCATTAGATGTATTAAAATTTCTTTGTAGTAAAGTATGGTTATTACTATTTGGAAAGCAAATTGATAATTTACGTACAAATCATTCAGGTACATACGTTATAATTGATAATAATCCATTAGCTTATTCAGGTATAATGCCTATAAATGAATCATCACCATATACAAACACATTCCTTGAATTTCATATTGGTATAATTGAAGGTGTATTACAATGTCTTGGAGTGGAAATAATTGACGTCACAGTTAATAATCATAATGAAGTGGAGGATGATTACGCACTGGATGATAAAATTTCTTTTACTATTAAGATAAGTGAGTAAGGAGGTTGGTTATCAGTATATACATACACTTCCCTTCTTTCTTTGTGGTTAAACAATGATTACTCAACAGGATATACCTAAATCTATACTAATTGGTAAACCATTATTAGTTTACACTTCTGTTTTCATATCAATTTGTGTATTCTTATTCGGTTATGATCAAGGTTATTTCTCTTCAATTATAATTAATCCTTATTTTCGGCAGAAATTTGACTATCCGAATAATTTCCAAATTGGTTTGATTGTTTCAATACTTGAAATTGGTGCTCTTTTATCTTCATTATCATTTTCTTTCCTATTTCATAATATTTCAAGACGTAAATCAACTCAATATGGTGCTTTATTCTTCATTTTTGGTGGTTTTGTACAATCTTTCTCATTTAATATTTTCACGATTTGTTTAGGTAGATTTATTTCAGGTTTAGGTATTGGAATATTAACTTCAACTGCTCCGACTTATATTTCGGAAATTTCACATTCAAATCAAAGAGGTTTATTAGGTTGTATACAATTTACTGGTAATATTGTAGGTTATTCAACTTCAATTTGGTTAGGTTATTTTTGTAATTTTATTGAAAATGATTATTCTTTTAAAATTCCTTTATTATCACAATGTTTATTTGGGTTTATTCTATTAATTGGTACAATTGCATTAATTGAATCTCCTCGTTGGTTATTAGAAAATGATCATGATGAAGAAGCTTTGATTGTAATTGCTGATTTATTCTCAAATGGTAATGTTCATGATGATATATCAATTCAACATTTTAAATCAATTAAGGAAAGTATTCTACTCACTAAAATAAATAATAACACTAATAACAGTACATTGAGTTTATTACAACAATATCCTCTGAGAATCTTTATTGCTTGTTCAGCTCAATTTTTCGCTCAATTTAATGGTATTAATGTTATATCATATTATGCACCATTAATATTTGAAAAAGAAGGTTGGATAGGTTCAGATTGTATTAAATTAACAGGTATTAATTCAATTATTTATTTATTATCAACTTTAATTCCTTGGAAATTATCAGATTATTGGGGTAGGAAACCTTTATTAATATTAGGAGGTTTTTTAATGGCAATTTCACTTTTATCAATTTCAATTTCTTCAAAATTTAATTTATCATTAAATTTAATTTTATCAATTATAATTTATAATGCATCATTTGGATTTTCTTGGGGTCCAATAGGTTGGTTAATTGGACCTGAAGTTTTACCAAATAATGCTAGAATTTTCGGTTCATCACTTGCAACTTCAACTAATTGGATTTCAAATTTTATTGTTGGTCAACTGACTCCAATTTTATTAGAAAAATTAAAATGGAAATTATATTTAATTCATGCAACAAGTTGTATTATTTCAATTTTAGTTGTTTATTTTATATACCCTGAAACTAAAGGAATTTCACTTGAACAAATTGAACAAATATTTTCAAATGATTTAGTTAATAATGATGGTCAAAATAATGCATCAACTCCAATGATTAATTCAATTGAATCAATTGATGTAGAAATTCCTTCATTACATTCAATTCATAAACATAAAACAACTAATGATTCTATAAGTATAAAGAGTTTCTTTACTAGTTAGTTTTATAATATTATACATCGATATATAAGTTCCTTTTTTTTTTCTTTATAACTTCTATTAGATAGAATTTGGTAATCTTCTATAACAAGCAATATATTTACTACCATTATTACGTGAAACTTTTTTACCTTCTTCAGTTGCATTTGTCATTATTTCAACACATTTATCATTTGATTCCTCAGTTTCACTTAATCTTTCAAATAATGGATGATCATCTAAATGTTGTTTCATCCATTCATGTAAATCTAAAACATCAGTAATTGTATAAATTATACCACCTTCTCTTAAAACATAAGCATATTCACTTAATAAAGTATTTGTAATAATTCTAGCTTTATGTTTACGTTGTTTAAAATGTGGATCAGGGAAACAAAAGAACATTTTATTTAATTGACCTTTCTTAAAAAAATTTGTTAAAAATTTCATTGAATTACCACGTATAACTGCACAATTATTAAATTTACCATTATTATCATTATTTTCACGTAATGCTTTAATTCTTTCTTCAACATATTCAGTAACTTGAACTCTAATTTCCATACCTAAAATTTTTTCATTTGGGAATTCCTCTGCAAGTGAAACTAATAAACCTCCATATCCACATCCAATATCTGCAATTGTAACATCTTTACTTGAATCTGGGTATAATTTACTCCAATCCATATCTAATGGACTTGTAGGATATTCTAATTTATGATCACTAAATGGATTTGAATGTGCACGTTGTCTATAATATCTCTTCTTTGGTAATGCTTTTTCAATATTACCTTCCTCTACGATTTTAACTGTTTTCTTTCTTTCATCTTGTTTGGCTAAACGATATTGTTTACGTTTGGATATAGTGGATTCTGTTGATTCAGACATTGTTTAGCTAAATGTCTTGAATGAAAAATCACAGAGAATCATGAATTTTTTTTTCAAAATTTCAAATTTTTTTTTTTTCAATCTCGAATTATGTATAAAAAGTGAGAAATTATAATATTAAATTTTAATATAATTTACCATAAAAAGTACAACTCATATTACTAAAATTAATTAATTAATATTCATATTAATGATAAATATAATAAACACATAATATATCAAAATACTATAAATAAGAGGTGATATCC
Organism: Pichia eremophila; assembly: GCA_030579415.1. Taxonomy (NCBI): domain Eukaryota; kingdom Fungi; phylum Ascomycota; class Pichiomycetes; order Pichiales; family Pichiaceae; genus Pichia; species Pichia eremophila. Next base: position 1,944 of record JAKTQW010000013.1, on the reverse strand, counting down.
TCATAATGTTCTTTAATTAACTTTTTGTATTTCTTTGTAAGGTGCCGAACATATTATATAATTTAACACTAACTAATTATTAAAACTATAAGAAGCGAGTGTTATATTTTACATTATGGATTCATGTCAAGTAATATTTACAGGCTTTATTATAATATTATAAAAGATCGATATCTCTAAACAGTTTAGAATTAAAATCAAAATCTATTTTTCTTCTTCCTTTATTTCACCCTTTTCTAATTCATTCTTATGACTTTCAAGAGTTGCAGATAATACAGTTGATGCACTTTCCAAAGTTCTAACAACTCCACCACCCGATGCCATTGTTAATAAACCAATTAATTCTGATCTTAATTCTGGTAATGACTTTAAATTCTTAAATAATTCAATATCATTAATATTCATATATTCATCACCAACTTTACCACCAAGTATAAATAATTTTTCCTTTTGTTTTGATAAAATTTTACTTACCTCTTTAACTGATGCAGGATCTAAATTTTTAATTATAATTGCAGCTGTTGGACCTTTTAATAAATTTTCTAATGGATGTTTAATATTTTTACGTTTAATTAATCTAAATGCTGCTTTACTTGCAGGGTCTTTATGTACACTTGCACGTAAAAAATATTTAAATATTGAACCCTTTAATTTCCTAAATTCAATTAAATTATCTTGATTCTTTTCATTAATCTTTTTAAATGATTTACGTAAATTTTCATTCTCTGTTGATAATAAATTATTATGATGTGCAAATAGGACAATCTCATTTTCACGCCATAATTTTGTATATGAATCCATTAAAAATGTCTTTCTTGAATCAATTGCCTTAAATGTATTTCTAACATTTGAAACCTCATTAGAATATTGACGTATTAATAATTGATTAAATGATATCTTATTACCAATGAATTTCATCATTATCTTTATCCTTGGTGGTATTCTAAACCTTTCAAAAAAAGACTAAACTTCCTTTTAACTGTTGAAAAATATTGAATCTCTGAAATTCATGTTGATGAAAGAAATTCCATTTTCTTTCAAAAGCGGGTAAGTTTAATATTTACTTTGAGTAAAAAAAACTGAAAAAAATAATTGAAGATTTCGCCTGCACCCATGCTGGGAGTCGAACCCAGAATCTTTTGATTAGAAGTCAAACGCGTTAACCATTACGCTACACGGGCGAATCTTGTTTTGTTTAACAAGTGGTTAATTAGTTTGTTATTGTTGTGATTACGTAATCTCAATCCTGCAGCTACAGTCCCCTAATTTCAACCTACACTATATCAACCAAAGGGTTTTCGCACCACTGTTCCCTAACCGGGTGAGCATGTTTTGCTGTATGTAAAGTTTATAATAGAGAAAAATATGTAAAGTATCTTTTATAGATCTGTATAGTTACACTTACTGACTGGAAAAAAAAAAAACGCGGATAGCTTTGTTTATAACGCAAGACTAGAGTATTTTTTTATTAAAATTTTTTATTATAAGTTGATATGTGGAAATACTATAATTGGAACACTATTTTTTTTCAAATTTGCAGATATTACAATGTTCAAAAACTTTGAATTCGCTGTTTTATTTTTTTTTAATTATCAGCAAATCTTCAAATACTGAATCAAAAGTAAAGTATTTCCTATAGATTATTTTTTTAACCTTATCATCCTTTTTAGCTCTAATAAGAACTAAATTTTTCATATTTGAGCAGCAAATATGTATCATAAAGCTTGTTGTAATTCGGAATTCAGAATCATTTTTCTTGCTTTTAAAACATTTGAATATTATCTAGAATTTTTTTTTCCAGTCAGTAAGTGTACTAACTATACATCTATAAAAGATACTTTACATATTTTTCTCTATTATAAACTTTACATACAGCAAAACATGCTCACCCGGTTAGGGAACAGTGGTGCGAAAACCCTTTGGTTGATATAGTGTAGGTTGAAA